>APFE031696213.1:33827-52835 GCA_000404065.3 Pinus taeda | reverse complement strand
TTTCATTATTTTTTTGAAATTTTAATGTTTTTTCAGAGTCATAACAAAATATTTTACACCATTATTTCCAAATATTTAAAATTTACCAAAAAAAAGAAGAAGTGTTATTCCAGCATCAACACTTTTCGTTTTGAGGGTGTTTTCTGCACAATGTTTGCACATAAAAAATTGGTTTTACTGGCATTTTTTTAAAATGTTGAAAATTGACCTTTAAAAAAAATCCATCGTTCCATTATTAACACTTTTCATTTTTAGGTTGTTTTTTGCACAATTTTTGCACAAAAAGTTCATTCTCACTGCTATTTTTAAAACATGTTCAAAATTGACCCTAAAAAAAACCATCATTTTAGTATACACACTTTTCATTTTTAGCAATGTTTTTCATGTTTTTTGGGTAGAGTTCTTGTTTTGAGTTTATAGTTCCCGTTTCAAAGTTTACATTGTTAAAATATAATTCAAAAAATAATAATGTAAGAACATATAAAAATCTTATCTTATCTTATCCAAACATCATATAAGAGTGTTATCATAACATAAATATGAACACAAGTACTTAATACTTATATTATGAAATAGAATATCAACAAAATGGTCCAATGACTCAAAACTTCAACACTTCTTCTCCAAGGCTAATTCTTTGAAAATTCAAGGATGCACTTATTGTCAAATTCCAAATCCCTTCTGATGAATTCAACATTTACTTTTTATACTCCTTGTGAAGACTTCATTCATATACTTTCATTATTCATCCATTTTTAGTGCCCTAGATGCCTAATTTTATGCATTATAACCTACCAAAGTAAAAACAAAAATCTTTAGACAATGAAAAGGTTTATTTATCCACTTTTACTGCGCAAGATGCCTAACTTTATGCATTATGACCCACCAAAGGAAAAACAAAATACTTTAGATGGTGAATAATCTTATTCATTCACTTTCAATGTACAAGCTGTTTAAATTTCTACATAATGACCCACCAAATAAATACAAAAATACTTTAGATAGTGGAAACTTGTATTCATCGCCTTTCCTTGTCCAAGATGCTTAACTTTCCACATGATGACCCATCGAAGAAAAAAAAATACTAGAAAATCTTATTCATCCACTTTAACTGTACAAGATGCCTAACTTTATGCATTATAAACCATCAAAAAAGAAAAAAATAGTGGATAAACTTTCTACATAATATTCAAGGCATTTTCAAATAGGCCTTGAAAATAGTGAATATCAAAAAATAAAAAAAAGCACAAAAGACATGACATCACCCACTCAATGAGGAAAAAAAAAATAAAGAAAAAAAAACCTTGAAGAAAAAAGAAAAAACTTTACCTACTCAATGGTGACAAGACCCAACAACAATCCTTGAAAGAAAAAATAAAAAAACCTTTAAATATTAGAAAAACTTTATGAGTAATATTTCGAACACTCTATGTTAAAATAGAGAATATTTACCAAAATATATGAACAGACAGAAAATACGAGGACAAGACACCACACAGTCCTCGCGCAATATTTTCGATGGTAACACATCATTCAGATCATCTGTGTGTAGTTTGCTGTCAATTTTAGTGCTAGTTTCTTCTAGATTGTCATGACTCATCATCGTTGGAACATGGATCAGTTGTACTAAATTTTGTTGAGTATACTCTCCAAGGCAACAAATAACATGCCTATTATTGGGAATTTAATGCCCCTATATTTGTAGACCTTCCACCATACATCACCATGTTGAGGCCATTCAAATGTGCCATGTCGATTCAACGAATGGAGGGACCTACCGCATCGCCATGCTGAGGCCATCCGGATGCACTATATCGATTCAAAGAAGCGAGGGACCCGCCGCATCGCCATGCTAGAATTTTTACCCACTACTCTGCCCTGCTAGCCCTAATTAACAAAATCGGGGCTCGTTCAAACATTTGTTGACTCCCGTAAACAACAGTGCACTTCGCCCATGTTGCATCTACAAATGGAACCCAACGAGGAGCCAACTTACTCGGCAGGCAGAGCTCAATGCATATTAAGCATCCAAGAGATCGAGCACTGCCATTCCTATTCTTCTAGCTTCGCCCATCACACTAAGGTATTTACCTCCAGAATTCTCCCAATATCTCTTGTTATTGCCTGCTTTAACTATGGTTCTACATCTATCTTTGTTCTATGTACCTTGTCTATATTAAGCCCTTGTGACTCGAACATCTCATGCCCTTTCTTGATTCGCACCCTATTCGCACTCCATTCCACCAATTTAACAACAAATATATCTGACATATCCCCTAAAAATCAAGAGAAACAATTTTCAAGTGAAAAACCAAACAAACCATATAATGGGGAATGAACCTCAAATTGCACAAGATGCCATATATTAAAGGCTCCAAATTACGGAAATGCAACAAGTGATAGGAATAATGTTCTCATTTAACATGATGGTCTCCCTCTCAAAGAAACTGTAAATTCAAAACTTTTGACCAAATAAAGTTTTTCCACATCACTCCCAAAAATAAAAAATGCTCATCCATCCAGCCACTCCTGCTAATGCATTTTTAGCTTTTGACTTGGTTCCTACTAAAGAAAACATATGCATAGAAATAACATAGCTAATTTTAGTGAGTTTATTTATCATGGTGCTATAATAAACACTCTAGAAAGGGGCTTGGTGACTAACATTGTTTATGTTATACATTCAAATTTCAGGTATTTACACTTTCAAGTCATAACCTTGTTGGGAATCAAGATTTTCGTTAGACCAAAACCCACAGGTGTTAGTCAAAAATCGTATTGCTAGAGATAAGGATCCACGAGAGGCCGTTAGTCCATGTCGCAAAACACATGGGGAGCATTGATTTATCCAATGTCCAACAAAATCCCCCCCAACATGAGTTGGGTATGTATCAAACTCATGGCCTATGCTCTAATACCACTTGTTGGGAATCACGATTGTTGCTAGACCAAAACCCACAGGTGTTAGTCAACGATCGCATCGCCAGAGATAAATATCCATGAGAGGTGGTTAGTCCATGTTGTGAAACACATGGGGAGCATTGTTTTATCCAATGTCTAACAAACCTAGTTGAATATTGTGTTAATTTAAGTGAAACAATAATGAGATATTATCTTGTGTGTGATCAATAGTGGTTGTTGAAGTTATAACTTATAAATACTCATTTTGAGGAAAGATTTGTAAAATAGAGATACCTAGTACACAAAAATGGCTTAGTGCACACTACAAAATCAAATTAGCCTTAAAAATAATGAATTCTTCTAACAAACATAATGCCAAATTTTCCCACTAGTGGACACCATTATTATATAAATTACAATAAACTAAAAAACCAAACAAAGATATTTACATTAGATCTATTAATGTGCCCTTTTTATTTCATTTCCATGCCCCTCTCTGGTTACAAGTGGACATTAATGTATATACTAAATTAACTTGATAAATATAAAAAGAACAATTGCATACACTTTCTTTGGATAATGTGTTGGGTTGTTGATTTCCGTGAAATGGGCTTGTGAAGAAGATGTTTTTTGTTTTTCTTATTCAATGCATTTTGTTTAACCTCTTAGGTGTGAAGCAGTTTGAGTCCAAGTGAATTGAATGGGCACAAGAAAACAAACCTGTATTTACAAAAACCCTACATTAAAGGGGATTTTGGAATGAAACACCTTTCCATTATATTACTAAAATTATGCTAGTTATAATGATAAAAAATATAAAACAGAAGACATGGTGTAACACATAGGACAACAACACATTTTAAAATGTTGATATTTTCGACTCAGTTACTTAATGCATACAACAAAATTTCATTTTCATAAGCCTTAGCCTGAATGCTAAAAAATTTGAATTTGCAAAACTTGGCTAATTCTTTGTGCATAGAAATTAACATTATCGAGATAAAATAGAGAACTAGAAACCCATCACAGATCTCAAAAAAATGAAGTATTTTTTCTTTTCTTTATACACCATTTAAATAGGCTCATCAATTAATAATTTTGTAACAGTTTCCTTGAGGATGCCTCTTATGTGAGGAAGATCAATACGAGATGCAATGAAAAATCAAGAATTTCCCAGCTATAATAGGCTATTATTCCCATTTTGTCTGTAGTTGCATAGGAAACCACAACAAGTAGGGGTGTGTATAATTCTCATAAGAAGCACTTTTACATATAATAATGACCCATAATTCCAAGATATGAGAAACCAAAGAAACCAGACATAGTGGTATTCCAACTCTACAGTAATCATCTTGATAAAGCCATGGGGGCTTTTCCAGCTCCAGTGGAGCTTGGAGGATAATGTGTGTCATTACGACTATTTTATACTACATACAAGAAACACGATGATAAGAGCTAAGGTTGTGGCTTCTAACTATGTAGTCACATGTGGGAAAACCACTTCTTTCCATGGCCAGTAACTCTCTATTGTAAGTTACATTTTGTTTGTCACTCTATCAAAATCAGTGCCATATGATCTACAAGAAGCATAAAACCAACAAATTTATTTGTATATCGCAATATGTTTTCTGCATGGATAATTTTTCATGTCATAAATTTCTTTCTTTGGTTTACTTTTTCAATTTAGTTACATCATTATGAACCTTGAAATTCACTACTGTTGAAAAGCATATGTGCATTCAAACTTGAGGCAAACAAAAAAATAATCAATTTCAATGAGGATATTTGTATTGTTTTTCATATTCTAATATGAATCTATTGTGTTCTCATTATGTAGTTCTTATAAACTTATAGAATGGTGGAAAAGTGGACTTTGTGCATTGAAGTGTCTTGCCACCCAAATCCGGATTGAGCATCTATAAAATTTATCCTTCAGAATGGTGCAAAAAATCATGTGGTCTATAGAATATGGGAAGTACAAGGAAGAACAACCAATAATGAAGCATATTATATCACACTTGTTGCAGGACAAAAAGAGGCCAAAAAATGGGGTCAATGACATAACAGTCTTTAAAAACTCGAAGTTAATCTGTAATCACATGAAATACATCTACCAAGTTCGCAAAGACAATTTGAATCCTCTCTGCAGAGAAGAAAAAATATGGAGTTATCAATTTCATTCTTTTACGATAGAGCACCTTGCGGATATCCACAGAATGTTCACTGACATATCGATGGAGAAATTTCAAGTGTAGATGTAGATGTCATAGATATAGGTGTTAGAGATGATATTGATCATCATCAATATATGTCCCCACTATGTGAATACATTCTTGTTATCATGTTTCTTGTGAGTCTCATAACACGTTTCATTCACAAAAGAACCTATTAATGTATTTTTTTTCCCTTTTATTGTGTATGTGATTTTCACTAATGAATAACCTTTTAATGTACTATTTGTAATATCATTCAACTTAAATTTATACTCATGTTATATGTTTTGATAACCTTTACCGAATTTGTTATTGGTGAATGCACTGAGGGTTTTTATGTTACATGCTCTATCATAGGTTGCCTATCTAACACTCCATTTGAGTATGATCCCAAGAAAGGGTTTGAAAAGTCATATTTGTTGGAAATAGTTTTGTTATTTTGTAATGAATTTCTAGCACCACAACTCTTCTCAAAACCTAACAAGGACCACATGTTATCCGTACAATTTATAATAGTGTGAGATATAATGGTTAATAAGAAGGAACAAGAGTTCCTCATGTGGCCAAAGTTGGACCTTTACAACATCATATTTGTCATTACATTGGAGACAAACTCACTGGGAGCACACCTCTTTACTCTTCCTGTTATAAGGTAATTGGAAAAATGTGTTAATGAGAAAATGCATTAAGCTCTATTTCTTTTTTGAGTCCCAGAAGTTGTTGATACCAATTATGAGCATTCTCATATTTTGCCACAATAGTTGTAAACCCCTTCTTCATGTCCTCATAATTTTTGATGTTATCAAAAAGTGAAATTTTCCTTTTTCATGAAAATGAATCTAATACAATCATACTTACTGTATCCATATTCATTACATTGAAATTAATCCAGCTGAATCACAAAACTAAAAGTAGTTTTAGGTATTGGAAATTCAATTTTTAATTTCGTTCAATTAAATGAAAGATGGAAACTATTTACATGTTTACACATTTACCAATTATATACTTTTTTCCAACTCTGACAAATCATCGATAGGTTTATTATTCAAATACAGATTGAGCACATCATCTGATTTTGATCGAAAAACATCATGAAGTTATTATGACACTCTGAATCATGAGGCCACCTATACGTTTTTATAGTTGCCATATAATTTGCAATGTTTTCTATGATTACTCGAGCAACATTTTTTACCCCAACTTCTTCACAAACTCTCAACAATAATTATTATATCAAACTTGTGCCATTTACATGTGGGAATGCATCAATGGATTTTGAGAACATGGTTCTATTGGTTAGAGATTCCCTCCTTGACTAGGACCTTCCCTTGGAGTATAAAGAGTGGAGCAGGACCATCATGGTAACAATGAATAGCTTTCTTGGGATTTACCTCTAAAATATCTTGTTGAAATAGGAGTTTTCCCTCTAATCAAAAGATTGAATGATAACAAACACTAATACTTGTTATACTTTATAAAATATATTGATGTTTTATTATTGAGTGTTAAATTTTAAATGATTAATTTGTTTTAACAACAATTACAAGAGTACAAATTTTCCTTCATGGAATGTTGGTGTCCTTCAAACATATTAAAACGCAAGGGAACTTTTATTTTCTAGGGTTTGAAGGGTTATGTTAAAAATTTTATTTTCAAATTGTTAATCTTGTATACAAATGAAGGTGAGATGTACTAAATCTAGGCCTATTAGATTGAACCTTTACATGTCATAATGTAGAAGTGGAAAGAATTTAATATGGCCTTCTCTACAAATCCACTTAAATCAATTGGAAAGGGCTGAATGTTTGTCATTGAGAAATTAAAAAAATTTAGAAACAAGATAAACATAAATTCGATGGTTATGGATTTGATGAAGCATGTGTATAACCTACATGGTGTCTCTAGGGTCATCATAAGTTAATTTAGCGCAACTGACAAAAAATAAACATATAAGATAACGATGTGCTACATAATAGTCCAACACCATCAACTATTGTCATTCAAGGAATACAAATAACATACCTAATGGATTAGAAATGGATAATCATTGCATAAGTAGAGTACAAACCAAATTATTGGTCCAAGGTTTTTAAATGCTACACTTCTGAACTTTTTGAACTGTTATTGTGATATCAAGGTGCAATTCACTAATTAATGCAAGGCTAGGGTAATTCTATAAGCCAACAAAATTGGTATTAGACCACCAATTTACAAAATGCCATAAAGAATTGCTAAAGCTAAATTAGAAATTCATCAGTTCACATTTCCTACCGAATGTAATCACCTCTAGAGTAAGGAATTTGTAGTATATTAGTTTCATAGCAGTTTCACAATATTGGCTAAATCATACATAAAGTTCCAATATTATCTGATAAACTGTAATGGAATTCATAGATACATAAGGATTGTTTCAAGAGAGGTATTGTCTCGGATTTTTGTTTACTTCCACATTGAGTCACAACCAAAAGATGTGGGTGCCAAAAAAGAATATGGACACATCTACACTTCCTCCTAAAGTTCCATGGAATACATCCTCTTGTTTTCAGGAACATTTGTTCATATTACTTGCTATCTTTAATTAGTGTTCACTATTAGCCATAATGCATTCTACTTACATTTCAACCAAGACATCATATCTAATCACATTATATATTTGTTTTAAAAGATTAAAATTAGTTTTTATATGTATTCCATTGTACATAATTTCCTTGTATCTTTTCAATATATAGGCTAAAGATATGTTAGCCATTACCCACTCGTGCACAATTGTAATTATACATGCCAATATTTTTGTTTGGATGGATTATGAGTCTACAAAAAGCAATCCCTAATTTTATCCTTGTGCTATCCCTTTGTTATTTTCCTTATTTGATTTGATTGTTTCCTTCTATGAAAATTATAATATTGGGCTTGTGTAAAATATGAAGCTTATGTATATTCTAGTCTAGAGTAAGAATTGTCTACATATAATGGTCCACAATTTTCTTATTCCATAAATATAATTAGAACTATTGTTCACTAATTTTTGGATATAATTCTCATTTTCAAATTTAGCTAATGTTAATTCAATAGATAAAAATTCATCAACGAGGGATTGGTTAGATGGTGAAAGGGGGTGTCTCATACCCCTCCACAAAATGTTCAAAATCCCTTAGAGACACATTTCACCCCTGTTGGAGCATCTCACCAGTGCAAAGAGTCACATCACCCTTCTTGGCCCATATCAACTACACAAGAAAGTAATTTGACTTCTCTTAAGTCATATCACCTATATAAGGAGGTGGTTGGGGCCAAATTGACATATTAGGGTGTGATAGAAGAAAGTAGAAAATACCTCGAGTTTTATGCTTTATGAACCTTACTTAACACGGTTTTAAGTGATCAACTAGTGGTTAGGGTTTCCTTTTTTCAACACCATGTATGTTAGAATTCAACCCTATATTTCTAAAATCATGGACATTGTGTATTTCCTACATCAAATAAGTACAAGGAATTCTTAGGGTTGTTGCCATTGAAGGCCAAGAGATCTTCATTTGAATATAGGAGCTAGGTAAAGTTTCCTTGTCTTTACACTATATGCCATCAAAACAATTATGTGATTATGCTTTATTCCTGCAAACCCTAAAGTTAGCTTATGCTCTGTATGGGTTTTCAACTAAAACGTTACAAGGATTGGTGCATATCCCATGTTTCATGTTAGCAAAAGATCTATTTAAATGGTTATGCTAACCTAAATTGAGTCTTCTTTTCAAAACCTTTTAAATCTCATTATAAGAAGCGCCAACACCTACAACAGTGTTGCGAAATCATTTTCCATTTCCTACAACAACGTTGTAAAATGATTTTCCAACACCTACAATAGTGAAGAAATTGAAGTTTGGACTTTAGGAAATGATGTTAATAAGGTTTGAAAGGGTGAATAAAGTGATATTATGATGTCATATGATGTTAATAGTATCAAAGTCCAAATTATAGGGTTTATAAAAGAAGGCCAAAGAAACAACCAAACAAGTACAAGATGCCAAAGAACCATAGCATGTGGAAGTAAGGAGATGCATAAGACAACAGAAAAGTGATAAAACAGAGTATGTGAAGAAGCCACATACCAGACCCTCAAACAAAATAATACTAGGTATAAAGTATAAACTAAACCCTAAACTTAAATAACATATTGTCATAGATGAAGAAGTGGATATATGACCTTTTGAGAACAAGAGAAAGAAGGTTGCAAAAAGGGTAAAAGAAGAGTATTCCAAAATAGTAGAAAAGGAAACCCTAGTAGATGACCAAATCACTCAGAAAAATAGTAGAAAGGTCACCATATCAATGACAAATAAGGAAATCCTATTTTTACTTGAACAAGTAGCAGAGGTCATGGAAAGTTGAATATGTTGCAGTAGTATTGATCATGCAACTAGTATCTTGGTGATTTTATTAAACCCTAGCTCCTTGAATCCATCACTTAAGATTTTTTATTTCATGCTCAACCAAACCCCATCTCAACACCATTTAGTTAAAGACCTAGCCATTGTTTGAAGTATACAACCAGATTTGTCAGAGAGAGATCCCTCTCTTGGGAATTACAAAAAATAAGTAATAACAAAGGAAAAAAAACCATAAAACTCAAATGAAAAGGTGTAAAGAAGCAATACAAATTATCTTAGCCCATCTTTAGAGAACATAAAGTAGATTTCAAAACCCTATGCCAACTATGGGTTTACAACAGGGGGGAGGTGTTAATGAGAATCCAAGTCTAAACATTCATAAAACTTATCACTTGACCTAGAGAGTTGGATGTTTTTCAACATCTTCTAGTGAATAATGTGAAATATCATTTACAGAGACCAAATAATTTGTAAATCCTTATTTATTATCAAGCTAGAAACGTCAATGTATCTTCTTTATCAAGGATTATATAGTTGGATTCTATGAATTTATGAATAATAAAACCCAAAAAAAAAGAGAATATGAAGTTAACATAAAGAACTTATCCAACAAGTAGCATACCACTAGATATTAAAAACCATTACGTACTTATGTGGCTATGAAACTTATCTACATGAACTTAGACCATATGATTTCAACATATAGAAAGTGCATATAGCACAACATATTTAAATGATTGTTACAGATGATGGGAAGAGCAAATAAAACTCTTTTAAAACTAATCTTTATATCATAAACCTCCTTTTCAACCTCAATTTCCATTTAGATTATAAGCTCAAAAAATAAAGACATCTTTTATCTTTTGCATGCTTTCTAGACTTTCATTTGTGACCATTATAATCGTATACCATAGTCATTTCATAGGTCCACATTCATGAAAAAACATGGATTAGGTACAAACATCCTTTTTATGTATTAAAATGCTAGAACCCTTCTAGAACCAAAGGAATTGTACAGTTTCAGTGGATAACCTTTTAAGGCCTTTCTTATATTCTCGCATGAAAAGATTACTCTTAAAGTTTCAATGGGTAACCCTTCAATTTTTTTTATATATTTAGGTATGAAAAGGATGAGGAATTGTACAACTTTAGTGGATAACCCTTTAAAGTCTTTTATTATCTTCTAGCATGAATTGGATTATTATACTTGTATTCCTTAATGATTTCATTGGTCTATTTTTATTAATTAAGACAAGTTGAAGATAAATACCTTTTTCAACATATATGGGTTCAGAAACTAACTATGAGAAAAAATATTGGTGAGAAATGGGAATTTCAGTTTTAGAGACATGGATGGCTTCCAAAACAAAGTATAAGAAAAATCCTTGCATGAAAAATATTCATTTACACTTTCAGCATAGGTGATAACAAGAATACAAAGTCTCATGAATTTTATCAACCTTTGGACTAAAATCACAATTCATGTCCAAGAATACTCAACTTTCACTAAATTCACATTTCATGTCCAAGAATAGTTTAAACATATCCACTGACTACGGAATCAAATACACAGAGAATCAAGGGCATCATAGAATATGCAATGTGTTCTATGCATGTCTGTGCATTTGGGTCTACAGTAAATCATGTAGTTAATATCTCTCCCTCTTTGATTTTATGGTCCAGCCAAACCTTTGATTTATTGAAGTGAAGAACTGAAATTCATGTGTTTTCATGATCTTAGACCTTTATTCTATGTTTTCAGTCAATGCCAAAGGTTTCAATTGGTAGAAGTATTTGGAAAAAGTGGAATCCAACCAATTAGTGCTTGGATTATATCTTCGCAAGCCATATATTAGTAATGGTGTACCCTGTCTTATGTAGACAAGTTCATTTTATAGAATAAACCCAAGGTTCAACTAGGTGGCTTCTCTGGCACTACAATATTATTGAATCCTAGCTGCCCCATTTAAAAAATATATATCAATATTGTAGAATCAAATCACATTCACTGACTGCATAATTTAAATGAATTAAATAACTATAGAATCAAACCACATAATGTAATTTTACAAGTCATATAATTCGAAGCCTGCCAATGTAAAAAGGTAAATAGTTATAAACTTGCAATATCAAGTACAAAAAAATTGAGAGTTCTATAGGATTAAATTTTCCAACAGAGAAGCGAAAAGTAATCAAATACTTCATGATCATAAAGAGTATTCATATGCGACCTACTTGTTAAAATGTAATACCCCAAGTGTAAATGCCTCAAATATTATTCATGCCACTAGATTCCATGGAGATAATATTACTATTGGATAGTAAGATAAATCATATAAATTATTAAATTTAAGAATATAAATTATCTGAATTATGTTCTTCATTGTACATATGCTCTGAGAAAAAGCTCAAGGCTATGACCAAAAAAAATTTAACTAATCACAAGAGTAATTAGTACTTGGAGGCTAAATATAACTTTGACATCAACATTTACACTCAGATTTTGTGTGTTACATAGTTCAGACAAAATCTTTCAATAAGTCGATACCATAACTACTTAAATTTGAAATTACACAATGTTGGAAATATATACGGACATGTTGACCCCAACATGCACGCAAGATACCTTGGTCATTTTTCCACAACCCTCAAAAGGAATCTATATTTCTAAAAAAATGCAAATCACTAACAGTCCATAGATGATCAGATTTGAAAGAATTTCATCGATCAGTTCAACCTTCCCTTGGGGACTATTGTTACAAATTTAGTGGAGAAGCACCTACTCTTGGAAGACCAGTAGGCATATGATTTGTGTTTCTATGATTAAAAGGAGAGTGACCAGTTTCTACCCTTTGATTAGGAGAGACCTTTATAGGTATCTGCCCATATTTTATCCATGAGTACTCATCTATTGGAATATCTACTATCTTTCCATTGATTGTTGGCACTTTGATGGTTCTTTTCACCTGATATTTCCTGTAAAACAAAATAAGAAGAATGTTGTTAGATCTTTTGGTTCATCCATTAAAAAAAATTACCAATATAAATTCACTTAATATATAAATACTAACTTTAATTCACACACAATTTCATTAATTAAATTGATAACATTTTCATCAATCAATTATTCTCACCATGAAGTTCGAAGGCATGTGAGAATATTGTCTTTCTTCAGTAGATGGTGTGGTAGTGGGTAAATCATTAATTGGAAGTGGGTAATAGTTGAGTGGTTTTGGGGGGGATGGATGGAGACATGTTGGATTTCATAAATAAACAAGGTATAGGGTGAGGGCGATGATACAATGTGAATGGTTGTACGATAGGGGGCATCACCCTAGGGTGTGGAACCAAAATATTAAGGGTTGAGGTAGGGTGCCAAAAGAATTAACTTGGTGCATATGGTGGAAACAATGAGGGGGTTTGATGATCAAATGGGAGGGGTGGACATGGTAAATAAAATGGAAAATGTACCAATGTACTCCCCATATTTGGAAACCCAAAGTTACTCTCCACAATATTCTCATCAAATAATCAAATTTGACAGTTGAAATATTGTGAGTTGTGGAATCTTCAGCTGTAATAATAAAAAGTTCACATATTTATGCAATTCCATGAAAGGTCATGAAGATAATGATATTTTTCATTTCACGTAAAAGGATACATAAATTGAAATTTTCATACCAATATTGTGTAGAATAGAATGTTGTACCCTTCGAGATGTGTGGTCTAAATTTATTTCTTTTGTAGAAGATATCTCCAATTCTTCATTCATGCTTCTTTTCCTTCCATGACCCCATCCAACCTTTAGAAAATATGGTTCATCTTTTCTTGATTTCAACTCATGATCACATTTCCCCTTTTTTGATTGGGCTCAAGAAACTATGTTGTCTTTTGGTAGTGATATTGGATGGAGTTACAACACCGATTTTTTTTATTGTACTCTTGGCTTACATTTTCTACAAATTTCTTCAGTGCACATTCCTGCTCCAAATTTGTGGGTGTTATTTGTAATAAAACCCTCATTTTCTTATGACTTGATGAAATAATAAGTTTAAGTTCATCATCATTAGTTAGGGCACTATCGAGTCTTACAATGGTTGAATCGGTATGGTATGATAAATCATCCACATCACAAATGTGATTTTCATTACGGCACATAAAATTGGAAGGAAAATATGGAAGCTTCGTTTCAATTTCTAGTGTGATTGCAATCATTTATATAAATCAAGTAAATTTCTAGGCCTTTCAATAGTAGAATAGAGAATTATGTAATACATTTTCTCCTAAAACTTTTCTGGTTACTAGCATCTCAATTTTAAAACATGTTTACAAACATTTCCATTTAGGGCCCATCTACAAATACAAAAGTGCATAGTGGGCCATTTATAGATCACATTATACCATGTACCACAAGCATACATAGTTTGGGTATTAACCAAATACTCAAATTTACTATTTCCATCAGCCACACATTCTTCATCTGGGAGATTCTTTTCTCTACACTTGTATTTAATTACTGCACATATTTTGTAGCTCGTACAAAACCAACATTTTTAAAATATTGCTTCTGAATGTAACATAATTAAGCATTTTTTCAATAACAGATGCATTAACCAATCTACCCTTTTATGGGATGCATTATTCTTCTCACAAGGGTACCTTTTCTTTAGATACCAGTGATAATATTTAATAGTATTATTTGTGTCTTGATTGGAGTGTGGGAAATCCCTATATGATTTTTCCCACATATCTGGAAAAAAATTAAATATATTAGATGTCAAGAAATAAGTAAAAATGGTCCATTACAAAATGAATTGATAACACCCAACTTCAAAAAACTTACATAATTTATTGTTGGCTAACCATGTGGTTCTAAAATAATCCAAAAACACAGTTTCTTCTTTAAATTCATCAAAAAAACTTTCAGGTGCATGTTGTATAGATTCATCATCTTTACATGAATGCATAATTTATCCTAAAGCACAAAATATACGAACTTTATTTTCCTTTCCTTTGGCTTTATTTCCAACATTCTTCAACCACGCCCAACGGACATGTCACACACACAATAATAGTGTAGAGTTTGTGCAAGTCCTAAAATAACATAGCATTAAAATATAATATCCATAAACATTACTACTTCCTATCTCTTCTAAAAATAATAAACATTTCACCTTAATGCCTCAATTTCGGTTGCCACATCATCTATGATGAAAGCTTGGACATGCCAATATGTACATTCTTTTTTTCCAATTGAAAATAATGATGACATCCATTTACAAATATCATATGTACTATTTCTTGATGATATTACCCAAGCTACCAGAATCCCATTGCGATGATCATCAAAATTCATTAAGGTGTAAAGTTGATACTAAACTACAAAGAATACATAATTATAAGTATATAAGATGACACCATCGAAATGAATTTGAATAAATGAATTTTTGGTAAATATGTTTACCCCGTACTTATTATTGCCGAATGTGGAGTCCATTGATATCATGTTGTTGTGTGAGTGTTTGAACATCATTGAACATTTCCACTTTGTTTTTATGCCTACATTGAATGAGATGTTTTTAATAACATTTTATTTTCAGTAGGAAAAAAAACTCTATGGGCACTCATTAACCCAACAATCCACACTCCTTGGATCACTTTCATCCTTCACATACTCTAGCATTTTGATATTATTGTAGATGTTTAACACATGTTGTCTTGTCATAAAAACATTTTGAGGTGTCCCTGTGAACAACTCACTAGATACATACCTTACATGAGAGATAAACATTTCCCATATCATCGTATCATTAAAACCATCATGAGTCAAATATTCGACACATCTTCATATATTATTTGTTAAATGTGACACATAATTTAATTTCTAGGGCTTGTGTGTTGCTTCATTTCCATGATAAACAACATTTTGGTCATCAATATGTCTGCATGTTGTATATAGTAGAACAACATCATTTGGTCTAAGAGAAAGTTGTCACATAATGAAGTGACATTGGCAACCAACTTTAATGTTGTGACATGGAAGAAATTTTCTATTTGTAGATTCAAGTAAAACTACATTACTAGCTTGTACATGATTCAGACCACAGGCACACCAATATATATATATATATATATATATATATATATATATATATCAAGAATTAACAAAAAATTAAAAAAAAAAAATATGCACGTTTGACATAGCTAACTTCAAATATAAAAAAAATTAAACATAAAAAAAATAAAAAAATAATTATATATATATATATATATAGAGAGAGAGAGAGAGAGATAACATATTCTAGATATGTTGAAGAGTTTGTCTTCTTTATATGCTTCACATCTTTACTTCGTCGAGTTTTAGAAACAAATTGAATAGGTGCACTTTCCCTCAATTTCTCTCCACTTATAAAATCCTCCAGTTGACAATATGGAATAATAGTGACTTGGTCTCCCTTTATTTCTATCCATCTCAAATCTTCCACTATTTTTTTCATATCTTTTGGGTCCTCAACCTCCAACTCATTAATCAACTCCCACTTCTTCATTCTTCAAATCCCTATACAAATAACATTGAAAATAATTTCATTTAAATAATATAAGAGGTTTAATATTACTTATTAAATAACATATGTTGTTTAAATATCTTAACTTATTGTGGCTATAATGAATATGAGCATGGCTTAATTGTAACTATACTTTGCTTTTTGGATTCTCATAGTGTGTTGTTTGACTAAATTGTTGTCTTTTGTATGATATAATGATGTCAGCAAATGGTGGAACAAGTGATGTGATGGAGGGGATAACTCATGGGGCTTGTGATTACCTATTGAAGCTTTTCAGACTTGAAGAGCTAAAGAATATCTGGAAGCATGTTATGAGGAAAAGGAGGAAAAATAGCAAGGATCTACCAATCCCTAATCCCAAGGATACAAAAGTTTTTGATGGAAAGTAATCATGAAATCAAATTTGGTTCCAAAATGTGACAGGTAACTATTAAGAATTATTTCAACTAGCAAAAGGAGTTTAGGGAGTCATGTTGCATGTGGTAGCCATGTGGAATCCTAATTCTCTTAAATCAATTACATAATGTCATAATTAAGGAAATCCGACATGTCCTCAATTTATATCTAATCACACTTGGAGTGATGAACTTTTATGCTTGGTCTAAAATATCATTGAAGCTAGTCCATTACTAAACTCCTTCTCTCGTATTCTTTAAATTCTATTTTACATGTTGTTTCTTATTATCTATGTCTCTTCCCACTCTTTGTTTTGTTCTCACCCATCACCTCCTCTAAACCAAACAATGGTTGTGTGGATAGAAACAAAACATAGAGGTTATTACAGCTCTGAGAGCCAAGATGAATATGTGAGAGGTAAATACACTGATAAGAATGTAAGAGGTAGTTTAGAAACATTAATCCTACTACTCATTTTTGGAGTTGCACAACTTAATAAAATTATTACCATTCCTTTGGGGTCACACTGAGGGACACCTCAATGTAATCACACTCTCTGGTAGAGTGCCTTATGTCGTGGTATGATCCCTCCATTCTAATATAAAAATATTAAACCTTATCCTCTTGAATCGCTCTTAAAAATAAGGTTTTGGGTTCTAAAATTGAGACATTGGGTTCCTCATACCATTCCTTTGTAGGTGAGGGTCGAGCATCAAGTTTGAGGTGAGGTTGTAATATCCCATATCCTATTTACAAAACTATGGGGCATATGTAGCATTTCACATCTTCCCATGTATTTTAATTATGATTGAATGTTAATTTTAACACTTGAATTTGTTCTTGCAATTACTCAAGAGGAATTTCAGGTTGGAGACAATGGTTATGCATTTGATCAACCTTTTTGAGGAAGCTTTGTTTGATTTGGTAGAGTTAGATATATTATTAGTATCACTATGGCTAAATAGATGATTTGAAGGGTGGGAAACAAGATCTTAGGGGATTCATTAGGAAATTTATAGACTCAAAATCAAGCTTCTACATTATTCCATATTCTACAACCCTTATCTAGATATACTTCAATATATGTTGTTCCCTTGGGTGCAAGTATGTTTGTATACACTTCTTAATGGTTCAAATATTACCTCAAGCTAAGGAGATAGGTCTTGTTATCGTTCTGTGATTTCAAATAGTGGCAAGACAAAAGTCACAAAAAAATACATCAAACCACTTATGAGTCTAGGACCTAGCCTTCCCGGACTCATAGAGGGCTCTCTCTATGTAATTATGATTTAACTTTGTTTCCAGTGCCATAATGTTTTAGGCTAGATATTAAGAGTAAAAATATTGTTTGTTTGTTTGTTCATGGTTGGAGAAAGATCATTTTTAATATTTTCCATTGGGCTATGGAGTCACAAACCGGGTGGTAGCATCAATCTTTCAGAGCGTTTACAGGGCAAGCTAATTGTTCCTAGTGGATCTTTAAAGTAGAGTGATAAATGGAATGACAAAAAAATGATATCAGTTAGGATTAAACTGCATTCAAGTATTTTTTAATCATACTTTAGAGGAAAACATATAGATTGTAAATGTAGATAGTAGTATGGTGCTCCAACAACATATCTTAAACTATAATTTCTGCTTCACAATAAGAATGAAATATGCATGGATGGATAAATAGAAATACATTAAACATGGAAAGAAAAACATCACCAGGTAAAAATAGATCAACTATCCTGTAAACTGTCCTTTTTATTGATGCTCTAGCTCAAAATTACAATGCTCTAAATAGAAAAACTATTCGAATGACTAGGGTTCAACCCTACTCTAATGCATGGAGTATTTAAACAAAAACTACAACGATTTTCCTTGTACACTTGGCAATCTATTATTTATTACAATGAAGGAAAAAATAAATAATGTAGCCAAGTAGTGGCCACGCTGAGAAAATTGGAATAGGTGCCCCTCTTTTTCTGGAATGTTGTTGCTTGAAGTATTAGTTTGACTGGAGTGGTTCTGCTAACGTGGTTGGTGCTAACTCATGCCTGTATGGTCATTCTAGTCATCCTTGTCTCGTTCTTCCTAGTATTCACATAAGTCACTCCACGCTTCTCCTTCTAGGTGTTGGAAATAATACTGAGAGGGGGGGTGAATCATTATTATCATATTAGTAAAAAATTTTCATTTTCTTACTCAGATTCATATACGCTACTTCAGTTAAGGATATCCGCATGTATACGCGACTGTGTCTAAAGAAACTAGCGTATATCCAGATTATTTATAGTCAGATAATCCATTACATGTTGATCTTTAGATAATGCATTAGAACTTCATTGACCATATGAACAGTAAACAGAAGCAATAAACAGAACAGATCATCACACACAAGAAGCACACATGAACACCATGATATAAGGTGGAAACCCAATGTGGGTGAAAACCACCTGCTGCAATCTGTTTCTATCTTCCTTTAATAAGAAACTTCTTTTACAATGTACTGGTGCAGTCCTTTACCAGTATGCAGGCTGCAACCTGCAGAGAGCTACAACC
>APFE031696213.1:3364-18743 GCA_000404065.3 Pinus taeda | reverse complement strand
CGTGAGATGTGTTGTCTACACTTTGCATGATTTCAAACATGCAGAGAAAGAATCCGAAAAAATGAAGTCATTAACTCTAGTAACTCTCCCTAATAGGCGGTTTGATCCAAACAAAGTCGCCTATAATGCACTTGAACATGCCAAATTGACAAAGTTTGATCATAAAGAAGATAAGTTTGATGACCTGTTCTCCTCAGCCGAGTCAATGTCCCAAGTTAAATCGCTGGCTAGAATGGAATACAAAGATGACGGGTTAGTTGAATTCAACAGACTTAGAGAACAGAGGTTGCAAACTCTGCCTCTAGATCTGTTAGCAACAACCCTAACAACAGAATCAAGCGAGCCTGAACAACGACTTACTAAGGAACTTCCTGTTACATTAAAAGAATAGGAGGAAGTGCATATGAAAAGACAAGAGGAAACTCAGACGAAAGAGCAGGAACAGAGCAACATAATGGTGAATGTAGATACTCAAATTGACCCGAAATTGCTCCAGGAATGGCAGCAATTCCACTCAATTATCAATAATCTTGAGTGCTCTAAAGATGCCGAGACATCAAAAGCGGTTGATACACAGGAGACAACTTCAAAACAGGTTCCAAGTGGAACCAGTTGCCTACCCAGTTTGAAAGAAGTAGAGATAATCCCAAAGGATCCCTCCAATCATATTATTTTGCAAATAGAAGAAATTCCTCCCTTAGATGTCTTCTATAGCCCAAGACACAAAGATGTGGTAAAACGAAAGAGGAAGAGGAGAAGGACTGATCAACCTTCCCTATTCCCAAAAAAAACAGTGACGGGCAACGTGGTTTGGAAAGAGGAATTTGACCCCTCTGATGACCTAACAAAACTATCACAATATGTTGGAGCCTATTCGGCATCAACAATAGACAAGGCATCAGAGGTGAGTATTCTATTGAAAACAAAATACCAGGAGATATTTTCACTGCAAGCACAACTATCAGAGGCACAGCAGAAGGCGGAGTAGGCAGAACGAAAATTGGTAACACAACAACAAATAAATAATCAATTGACTAAACAATTGCAGGAAGAGAAACAAAGGATTGATTACAACGCAGTTCAAAAGCAGAAAGAGCTGTCTAAGGCATTGGCACAACTAAAAGCAGCGAATGAACAAATGCTGAAGTCAAAAGATGAGCAGATTGCTCAACTATCAGCCCAACTAGAGAAAACAAAGAATCTTCCACAGATAGCTGAATTCCGAATAGAGGCATTACAGATAAACAAGGCATTGATAACACAGATAAAGCTTTTAGGTCAACAAATCGCCCAGGTGGAACCATTATGTGATTTGACGACATCAATAAGTGAAAAATTGGAAAATGCTAGAACAGACTTGGATCAAGCCGATGAAACATTAACTAATTTTCTTGAATGGCAAGATATCGATTAGGGACAGGTGGCTAATTTACCAAAGATTTTAGAATCACATAAGGAGATATTATTTACATAATGGAAGTCCCAGTTAATGAAAGAAGAGAGAGCAATTTCAAGATGCAAATCAACCACAAGTAATTTGGTTGAATTGGTTAATAATACTCTCTACTTGTCTAACATGATTTCTCAATGTACTCCAGGTAAATTGACAGCGGCTAAAACATTGGAGCAGTCATGTTATCCGGAACTAGAGAAAAATGGGAGATTAATCGCAGGAATTAATAGTTTGACATGGAACACCTATTGGTTCTTCTTAGTCAAACCACACAGCCAGAGAGCCGCCCTCAAATGCCTTACAGATGCAATCGGCTATATCATTCCCGATATTCAAGATGCCACCTTTGCTGCCCAACTCAATTCTCGCCTCAACAGACCACCCAAAGTGGAGCCAATGCTTGCGATATGTCAGCTCAGGTTTAAAGGCAAACAACCTAAATGATGATTCATGCCGCCGACTGCCAGATTGCTGTGAAGGAGATATTAAAGATCAATTGATACAAATTAAGTAGGATTTCAGTTTCATAGGTAGTTAGCTTAATTAAGTATTTATAGACCCTTTCAGGTATTTGGAAAGGGTCATAAAGTTTTGTATATGACTTAAAATCTAAAGTTGCACTATTGTACTTCAGGGATATTCTTTTATAAAACTGGACCAATCATTCTGATTTTGACAAAGAAGCTTTTATGCGAATGTGCACTATTGTCTTTGTTTGAAAGTATTTCTGCGTTGGAAGAAGAATTTCAAATAGCGATTGATATTGGGAGTGATAAGCTGCTCATATGGTACTATTATCTATGTCTGAATTCATTCTTTTTATGTGAATTGTCATTTGATCGCTTTTGCTATTATCGGATATATATATATGTGTTTTAACAACATTCTTTATTCCTTCCACTATTGGATGTTTACAGTATGCTTTTCTTCTAATCATATATGTATCGATGATATATATGATAAGTGTAGCAATATTGTGTTAATCACTTTGTTTAACTATTTAAATAAAGTAATCCTTGAATGAATAAATGTCTATGTTTATTAGATAGAGTCATCTATATGCCTGTCAATAGACAAAGATCATCAAACGCTACATTTCAAAGAATAATAGTTCCTAGGATTAGTAGTAGTTCTTTTATTTTTGCTGATAGATTAAGTTATTCGCCTATCATTAGATTAGATAATCAATCATTCATTCACCCCTTTTATTAATTATTGGGAAACTGGTCCCATTATACCCAGTCAGAGCCACCATTCCAAATGGAAAAGGAGCTGTATTAAGGTCCGGACCGGGTGGTTATCCCCCAATGTTGATACAACGATTTGCGGGGCATCAATATTTTTGGCGCTAGAAGGAGGGGCCTCAACTGTGAATGGCAAGCAAACTCAAATCTACAGACCATTCTAAGAGTAATTCTCCCTCTGCATCACCTCGTACTTCCCAATTGCATGTTGGTTCTCGAGTATCCAAACAAGAAGAAGAGGAATCAACTACCACTGCTCAAACCCACCATACTCCAGAACAATTAAGTCTTTAATCTCCTGAAGTTCAGTCTCTCATCCATAAACTTCAGAGTTTCTCGATATCACCACAGAAATCTGAGGTATCTCAAAGCAGTGTGACTTCGCAGTTCAATTTACCTCACCCTCTCACCAGACTTCAGAGTGGAAATCTCGGTATTGAACCTACTATGTTCCCTTTACCCAAAAGGAAAAAGGCGAAGAAAAATACTGAAGGATCTGACAGTGAAGAACTTTCATCCACATCCTCCATCTCACCTTCCCCATTGCGAAGTCAACCATCCACTCCCTCATTACACATTGTTGTTCATCAGGGATTAGCAACTTCAACATCCCAACCTACGCAATCCTTAATATCAACTCCTCCCCAAACTTCTGGAAGTTCAACAGTAATATCATCCACTACTGCGGTTACAATGGCAGATCCATGGACCAGGCCGGGTGCAGTCAACATGCCTACTCCATTGCATGCATTACCTGATGCACCTGAGAAATGGCTACTCAAGTTTAATCCAGATGATGGAACACAAGCTGAGGAACATATTAATAACTTCATGTTGGCAGTTAATTTGAAGGGAGTAACGGAGCAAGATGTTGTCGTTAGGCTTTTCCCTTATACTTTGCAAGGATCAGCAGGATCCTGGTATTTTTCCTTGCCTTCTGGGTCCATTACCAGTTGGACAACTTACCAAGAACAATTTCTTACTAAGTACGGTGATGATAGGTCTTTTGCTACATTAATAAATGATTTCTCCAATCTTAGGATAGAGCATAGGGAACCAATTAAAGAATTTAATGCATGATTCAATAAACTCTTGAATAAAATCCCAATGGCCTTCAAACCAAGTGAGCAAATCCGAAGCGAGTAGTATATAACTACCCTACCTGCCAATATAGCTATTTTTGTAGATAGGGTTGGAAAACCAACTTTAGCTGAAAACATGAAAGAAGCACTTGCTGTGGAGAAACGTATTAATGATCTAGAGAAGAAAGCTGCTCTTGAAGATAGAAAAACCAAAAAGTTTCTTTTAAAGATGATTCAAAGAAGAAAACCCCTAAAGATCCATATGACATGGAAGGTCTACAAAAGGTCCTCAAGACTATGTTAAATGAAATGGTTGAAATCAAAAAACAGGTAGCCGAAACCTCAACCAAAAGACCCTTTAAGAATTACAAGAAAACTGAATCAAAACCATCGAATGTTATATCTAATGCAGATTCAGATCTTGAAGAAGGAGAAGAAGAAACAACTTCACCAACTGATGAAGAAGAGGAAGTCGTTGAATGTCATGGAATGTGGGATTTTATATTGCCAAACTCCGCTACAGAAAATGAAGAAGAAGCGTTTCCTATCACTACTAGGAGTAAAGGTACCTCTGAACCTGTTCAGACAACTTCGAAGAAAAGAAGTGCAGGTGCCACAACAACAAAGGAAAAGGTACCCCCAAAGAAGCCACCTGTAACAGTTCCACAAAACCAACCTTCAACCTCAAATATTCCGTCAACATCTAAGACATTGGTAGTGGCTGATTCAATGGATTACAATATTGTTGATGACATGAAAAATACTAAGGCAAACATTACCATGTTTGAACTTAGTAAATTAAAACATCAGCAAAAATTACTTCTCAAAGAATTAAATGTTGTTCCTACTTCACCCCTTCCCAGTGCTAAAGCTGAAAATGATGCAGGTCAACCACCTTCTGGTATGGTCGAAGCTACTGATGCAGTTCTGATAGGAGATAGATCAAATTCTCATACTCCACCTTTCCTTCTAACCTACGAGATCTACAATAGAAACCTGCACAACTGTTTGATTGACTCAGGGGAATCCTCTAATATAATGCCAGCTTCAGTTTGTTCCAAACTGAACATTGAACCCCAAAAGTCCGCTATTCATATTGTGCAGTTGGACAGGACTAAAGTACAGGTTTTAGGGGAAATCAACTCAGTAACTATCAGGCTATTAGCTGATCCTAGAATAGTTCAAAGAATTGATATCTTAATCACTGATATACCTGAATTTTATGGTTTGATCTTGAGTAGGGATTGGTCTGAAAAACTCCATGGGTATATTTCTACTGATTGGTCCCATATGTGGCTTCCCTATAAGGGTAAGCCAAATCAAATAAAAATTGATCGGGAGAAACACATGACCCATACAGTTACAAAATTTGAACAAGAAAACCAACCAATAGCATTTAATAACAACATTTTGGGGAATTATTCATCAGAGTCATTCTTTGGCAACTTCGCTGCCCAACCATCTCCTTTCTCAGTAAACAATTCCACATCTCATATCGAAAATTATTCACAAACAGATAGGTCAAGATGTTTTAATGATACTGAGGAAACTGTAAATAAAATTGTTAATACTTCTTTATTTTGGTCATTATATTTTGATGGGTCCAAGTCTAGCGAGGGCTTAGGAGCAGGATGTATTTTGATTAGCCCACAGGGAGAAAAAACAATGTTGTCCTGTAGGCTAGAGTTTGAATGCACAAATAATACAGCTGAGTACGAAGCCTTAGTCCAAGGACTATATAAAGCGATTGGCCTCAAGGTCCATTATTTGAAAGTGTTTGGAGATTCTGAGATTATTATTAAACAGGTAAGGAATACAATTCATTGTCTTTCTAGCCATCTCAAACATTATCAGTCGCTGGTACAGGAACTCACCTCCCACTTTTCGGCATTCAATATTTCTTCCATTCCCAGGTCTCAAAATTCAGCAGCCGACCTGCTAGCCAATGTTGCTTCCAAGCTCCTACCTTCCGAAGATTATAACCCAGATAGATTTTCACTAGAATTGCTTTTTAGGCCATCGATTCCTGACAATGTCACTAATTGGAGAGTATTCAACCACGATGAAGAAATTTTACAGTTTTTAACTTCCGAAAAGTCCTATGATGATCAAATCATTGAGGAAAACGAGCATGACCTTCAAATGCGAGGTAAACATGAGGAAAATTCAATGCCAAAGCCTATGGTGAAACTTGAGGATCTTTATGATATTAAAGACAGGTTTAAACCTGTGACCAATACAAAGCTCCAAAGTTCTACCTTAAGGTTTGAATTGATAAACCTTGGCACTGAGAAAACTCCTCAAAACATTAATTTAGGATTAGGACTTTCCTTGGAAGAGAAGGAAGCATTCATTAGACTGTTAACGGAAAAATAAACATGTTTTTGCTTGGAAATATGACGATTTAAAAACATATGATACATCCATCATCCAGCATACCATTCCAATGCTTCCCGAACAGAAACCAATTCAACAGAAGTTGAGAAAAATACATCCGAACTTAGAGAGTCAAATAAAATCGGAACTCAATAAACTCTTGAAAGCTAAGATTATTTTTCCCGTTCGGCACTCAAACTGGGTCTCCAATATGGTGCCAGTCAGAAAGAAAAATGGCGACATCAGGATTTGTATAGATTTCAGAAATTTGAATAAGGCGAGCCTAAAATATAATTTCCCATTACCTACTATGGAGCAGATACTCCAATCAGTGGCAGGCTCTGAGTTAATGTCCTTTTTGGACGGTTTTTCGGGATATAACCAAGTTTTGGTCCATCCTGATGACCGACTCAAAACCACATTCAGAACAAAATGGGGAACGTATGGGTATCAGAAAATACCTTTCGGACTTATTAATGCAGGAGCCACGTTCCAAAGAGCGATGGATATAGCTTTTAAAGGGTTGATTAACAAAAAAATAGTCATCTACTTAGACGATATTACTGTATTTTCTAAAGAGAAATCCAATCATTTGCATGATTTAAATCAAATATTTCAACGCTGCAAAAGGTACGGTATTTCACTTAACCCTAAAAAATCCTTCTTCGCTCTTGACCAAGAAAAGCTCTTAGGCTTTATTGTTTCTAAAGATGGCATTTATATTGATCCGGACAGGATCAAAGAAATCTCTGAAATCCCTTTCCCTCATAATAAAAAATCCATGCAGTCATTTTTAGGCCAAATCAATTTTGTCAAAAGATTCGTTCCAAACTTTTCTCAAATCATTTTTCCACTTCAAACTATTATTAAGAAAAATTCAGTCTTTAGATGGGGATCAGCAGAAAAGGAAGCGTTTGATTTAATCAAACAATCAATAATCAATTCCCCCGCTTTAAATACTCCTAAGTTTTCTAATCATTTCACATTGTATACTATCACATCCGATTTGTCTTATGCAGCAGTACTCACACAGATTAACAATCACAATTTGGAAGCACCCATTTCATTCTATAGTTCAAATCTTCAGGGTGATGAATTGAATTACTCCGAAGTAGAAAAACAAGCCTTTGCTATATATAAAGCTGTCAAACATTACAGACCCTTCCTTAAAAAGCCCTCACAAAAGTTATAGTTCCTTTCCCTGCAGTAAGGCAACTATTAATCCAAAGGGAATTGGGTGAAAAAAGGGCAAATTGAGTTACAAAACTTCAAGAATATGACTTAGAAATTAAACCAGCAAAGATTGTTAGAGGCCAAGGTTTTTGCAGGTTATTGGCAGGAGCATCCCACATTCAAGAATCAGGTGATACAGATCAAACCGAAGAGATCAACCAGATAAGTATCAATGACTATGAACCACAATATGCTGACTTAATATTTTATTTGAAAAATGGATATGCACCTCCTAACATGTCTTACAAAAACAAAAGGGCCATTAGGTTAAAAGCAAAAAATTTCACAATTATTGATGATGTGCCTTTTAGGCAAAACTATGATTCAATCTTATTAAGATGCCTAGAAAAACCTGAAGCACAAAAGGTTTTGCAGGAATTACATGATGGACCAGTAGGAGGACATTTTGGAGTTGATACAACAGCCCACAAAATCATCCATGCTGGATATTATTTTCCCACTCTGTTTAGAGATGCTCATGAATATGTAAGGAAATGCCAAAATTGTCAAACTTCCAGTGGAAGACAAAGAAAACCAGCTTTCCCTTTGCAACCAGTCAACATTGAACAACCATTTGAGCAATGGGGATTGGACATCATTGGAGAAATTACTCCACATTCTTCCAAAAAACATAAGTATATCCTTACGGCTACTGATTATTTTACCAAGTGGGTTGAAGCAATTCCTTTAAAGACAACAAATTCTGAGGCAATTATTAATTCATAGATCAATTCATCATTACCAGTTTTGGTGTCCCAAATGCTCTTGTTTTTTATAATGCATCTTACTTCTCAGGCAATGCTATGTTTGATTTCACTATTAAAAGAGGATTTAAATTGAAATATTCTGCTAATTACTATCCCCAGGGTAATGGTTTAGCAGAGTCTACAAATAAAAATCTGATTAAAATTATTAAGTGAACTATCGAACAGAATCATAAAAAATGGAAAAAAATCCTTAATATTTGCACTATGGGCTGATAGGATAATGCAAAAGGCTTCCATAGGTTCTTCCCCGTTTAATCTTGTGTATGGAAAAGAAGCAGTGCTACCAACAAATCTTGTCCTTCCTTCTCTAGCCCTAGTCCAGTTTATTGAGGAAAGCCCTTCTTCTTCTATTCAACTTAGGCATGACCAAATTCTAAAATTAGAAGAGGAAAGAGAAAAAACTAAGGTTATTCATGCAAAACATAAGCAAATCATCAAGTCATCCTTTGATTCAGGCTCATCCGGTTCAAAACAATTTCAAGTCGGTGATTTAGTTCTAAAATGGGACAAAGCCCATGAAGATAAGGGAAAACACACCAAGTTCCAGAAGATGTGGCTTGGGCCATTTCAGATCTGTGAGAAGATAGGTCATTCGACCTTCATATTACAGGATTTATCAGGTTTGAGAGATTCTCTCCCTGTTAATGGCCTTATCTTAAAAAAATTCTTCAATTGAGGAGATAACCCCTTCTCCTTTTTAAATAGAATTTTGTAGTTTGTAGGACCATTAGAAAATAAAGTTGTGAGGTATCTTCCATTGACCTTTGCTGTACTTAAAAGTTTCTCAAAACAAGTAGTGTTGATATTTACTTTTAAAATAATAGAAGTCTTAAACAAAAGGGATAATTTCTAGGAAACTAGGTATAATTGCATTCTGAAAACACACTTCAATTTTTGTGAACGCTTCTCAAAGTTTAGAAATATTGTAAATCATTTTATGTTTTCAAATTGGTCACAAAAAGGTTATCAATATCAAAATAGGAACTAATCCAACTTCAGCATCTTTAACTCTTACCTTGTCATCCACTTACTCTTAAGGACAAAATTGTCCATCCCACTCACCAAAGCTTATGATGACTCAGAGTGTAATTCTAAAATATTTGATATAAAGGATAAGAGGTATTATTACAAGCCTACTTACCATGATCATAGGGAAATAGTTTAACCGACATTACCAATACTGCATACCAAAACAGGGTAATGGATTAGAATTATAAGACAAGGGGTCTCATCACGAGCCAACTTGTTCGGTTAAATTACTACAAGTGAATGGCATTGTCACTCAGCTGGTCACCAAACCAGGGAAATGGCTTTTTATCTTACAAAATAATAGAAAAGTAGAAAAGAAATGCAAAATGTGAAAATCATGTGTTGAATTCATTTTGTTAATCATACTCTGAAATGAATGGGATAATGGACAATAACATGGTTAAAAGGTATCCCTGTCGAAACTATGAACGTTTGCTGGCAGCAGAGGCTCTACCTATGACAAAGGAGTCAATTCTAAAAGCTGATTTGGAAAGGTTTTCTGTTTTATCATTATCAACCAATAGAGGCCAATTTAAAACTTAGAATGTATATAATTTTAAAACAAGAGAGGAAATTAACAAAGATAGTTTCATTTTATTTGGAATGCATATATACCTAGTTATATTATAATTTTCCCCTTTGATGAGATTTATATTTTGAAAAAGTTTAAGTATTTCCATACTTTTCAGAGATAACTGTTTCTTCCAGCAAATCGCCAATTGTTGTGCTCTACAAAAACCCCCGATTTCATATCATTTTTATTCTCAAAACTATAATATGAAATGGGTCCCTTTTTATTTTAATTGGTATCAACTTTGTATTATTCAAAAAAGGTCCGAAAACAAAATGAAAATATTACAAAACCTTTTTGATAAACCAATTATTTGGTCTTATAATATATAAATAATTAATCTTTTATCATTGCGATAAAGCAATCGCAAGATCGCATGTCGCAATGACAAAGGAGGCATAACTTAAAGACCCATTGGTTTTCTCCGACGCGAAAACACACACTAGGCTATCGGATATCGGCAATAATAAGTTAGCATAACAAAATTTCCTTTCGCTCTGATACGATGTGATAAAGTCCCTTTCGCTCCGATGCGATGCGATATCGCTATCGACGATCGAGGATGTACCATGCATGCTTTTCAAAGTGCTCAGTTAATACTCCCGATGCGATGCGAAATCTCTATCGGCAATCAGGGATTCCAAAAGGAACCAATATAACGATTTAATTTTTCCCCCGACGCCCAATTGTAATAAAGCCAAAAGCATGAATTTCAAAGAATTTTTAAAGCATGGATATTACGATTAATTCGTATTAAAGGCCTTATCTTCCAAACAGTGATTCACCCGCGCTCAACCGCCAAAACATCCAAGGCATGCCTAAACAAATCATTCGGCCAATAAACGATATGATGGCCATTTAAAGGATTAACAGGTTTTAACAACCATTTAATGAAATAGTAAGCCTAAAAATCTTTTCAGAGATTGTATCCGCGGCCACTTTAAGTTAATCCTTCATCATGCATTGATCAATATATCTCGCTCATATCTGGTTTGCGCTACCAATTCTCTGTATTACATTCATTTTCACTCCTGTGCAGAACTCTTCCGAAGTAATAAATTCAAGAAGAATGGGGAAGAAGTCCAAGAAAACTGCAATCGCTTCCGCTTCGCCAGCCACAGGACAACTCATCGCAGATCCAGGAACTAAAAGAAAAGAATTGATATCTAATACTACATGTCTAGGACTCGGAAAAACTAATTGGCAAAGTACCTATAATTTGATTGAGGCCGAAGAACCCAAGGTGACAGCAGTACAAGCCACAGTAGATACCACTCAAAAATATGATGCTACTCTAAAGGACTTAGCCAACTCTTTCCTTCATCTAATAGCAGCCCCGGAACAAATTCTCCCATATACAGATGTAGTGAGGTGGGCAATTGAGGAAATCCCAATCACAGACAGAACCTTCAGCACCAGAGATGGCAGAATCTTTGGTTCATTTCAATCTAATGATTTGAAGAAAATGTATCATTTGCCTGTGCCAAAGAAGAAGTACAACAAGGCATTTCTAGAGAAATTCCGAGATGAGAACGAAACTGAATCCGAACCCATTCCGGAGTGGAGGCAAAATCCGGAAAAACACAAGCATGAATCTTCGGGTAAGTACTCTGTTGATTCTCTATGTTCTCCTTATTGTTATGCTGGGATAATGATGTGTATATTGTGGGGGTTGCACGATTCCGCTAATTTCACTATAGAAATGGTTCCCTTGATGGAAGCGGCATGTAATAGTGAAATAATGGATTGGGCAGCTATACTGTCAGATAAGCTAGCAACCTCAGTTCTTGATTTTAGAAGTAAAACCCGCGTCACTGAAAGGCTTATTCCCCCATTCTACTACAATGCTTATATACTAGACATCCTGTGTTTTAATTCTGAATTTCCCGTGCTCGGATGGAGGTGGACTTCACAAGACCCCATGGCCATTCACATATACCATCAGAAGTTGTGGAAAACTTACTACAAGCACCATTTATACCAAGTTTGCAATGGCTTTATGTTACCCATTCATTATTCTATTTTTAATAAACATGCTCCTAAGATTTCCTACCAAGCAGGGATTGATTTGACATCAATAGGAAGATGGTTCAGAGAGGAAAAATTTACTTATATAAGAATTTTCGGCAACCAAGCCAAACCTCACGTCCTTCATTTGTACATACCTGATAAACTGCTGGCTAGGGAGATAGCCTATCAGATTACCTCCAAAGCAGTTACACAAACTCTAAAGAAAAATAAGAAGCAGGTCTGGCCCTCTTTTCCCCTGAGATGTGGTGTCTACACTTTGCATGATTTCAAACATGTAGAGAAAGAATCCGAAAAAATGAAGTCATTAACTCTAGCAACTCTCCCTAATAGGCGGTTTGATCCAAACAAAGTCGCCTATAATGCACTTGAACATGCCAAATTGACAAAGTTTCATCATAAAGAAGATAAGTTTGATGACCTGTTCTCCTCAGTCGAGTCAGTGTCCCAAGTTAAATCACTGGCTAGAATTGAATACAAAGATGACGGGTTAGTTGAATTCAACAGACTTAGAGAATAGAGGTTGCAAACTCAGCCTCTAGATCTGTTAGCAACAACCCCAACAACAGAATCAAGCGAGACTGAACAGTGACTTACTAAGGAACCTCCTGTTACATTAAAATAACAGGAGGAAGTGCATATGAAAAGACAAGAGGAAACTCATACAAAAGAGCGGGAACAGAGCAGCATAAAGGTGAATGTACATACTCAAATTGACCCGAAATTGCTCCAGGAATGGCAGCAATTCGACTCAATTATCAGTAATCTTGAGTGCTCTAAAGATGACGAGACATCAAAAGTGGCTGATACACAGGAGACAACTTCAAAACAGGTTCCAAGTGGAACCAGCGGCCTACCCAGTTCGAAAGAAGTAGAGATAATCCCAAAGGATCCCTCCGATCAGATTATTTTGCAAATAGAAGAAATTCCTCCCTTAGATGTCTTCTATAGCCCAAGACACAAAGATGTGGTAAAACGACAAAGGAAGAGGAGACGGACTGATCAACCTTCCCTATTCCCAGAACAAACAGTGACGGGCAACGTGGTTTGGAAAGAGGAATTTGACCCCTCTGATGGCCTAACAAAACTATCACAATATGCTGGAGCCTATTCAGCAGCAACAATAGACAAGGCATCAGAGGTGAGTATTCTATTGAAAACAAAAGACCAGGAGATATTTTCAATGCAAGCACAACTATCAGAGGCACAACAGAAGGTGGAGCAGGCAGAACGGGAACTGGTAACACAACAAAAAATAAATAATCAATTGACTAAACAATTGCAGGAAGAGAAACAGAGGATTGATTACATCGCAGTTCAAAAGCAAAAAGAGCTGTCTGAGGCATTGGCACAACTAAAAGCAGCGAATGAACAAATGCTGAAGTCAAAAGATGAGAAGATTGCTCAACTATCAGCCCAGCTAGAGAAAACAAAGAATCTTCCACAGATAGTTGAATTCCGAATAGAGGCATTACAGATAAACAAGGCATTGATAACACAGATAAATCTTTTATGTCAACAAATCGCCCAGGCGGAACCGTTATGCGATTTGACGACATCAATAAGTGAAAAATCGGAAAAAGCTAGAACGGACTTGGATCAAGCCGATGAAACATTAACTAATTTTCTTGAATGGCAAGATACCGATCAAGGACAGGCAGTTAATTTATGAAAGATTTTAGAATCACATAAGGAGATATTATTTACAAAATGGCAGTCCCAGTTAATGAAAGTATAGAGAGCAATTTCAAGATGCAAATCAACCACAAGTAATTTGGTTGAATTGGTTAATAATACTCTCTACTTATCTAACATGATTTCTCAATGTACTCCAGGTAAATTGACAACGGCTAAAACATTGGAGCAATCATGTTATCCGGAACTAGAGAAAAATGGGAGATTAATCGTAGGAATTAACAGTTTGACATGGGACACCTATTGGTTCTTCTTAGTCAAACCACACAGCCAGAGAGCCGCCCTCAAATTCCTTACAGATGCAATCGGGTATATCATTCCCGATATTCAGGATGCCACCTATGCCGCCCAACTCAATTCTCGCCTCAACAGACCACCCGAAGTGGAGCCAATTCTTGTGATATGTCAGCTCAGGTTTAAAGGAAAACAACCTAAATGATGATTCATGTCGCTGACTTCCAGATTTCTGTGAAGGAGATATTCAAGATCAATTGATACCAATTAAGTAGGATTTCAGTTTCATAGGTAGTTAGCTTAATTAAGTATTTATAGACCCTTTCATGTATTTGGAAAGGGTCGTAAAGTTTTGTATATGACTTAAAACCTGAAGTTGCACTATTGTACTTCAGGGATATTCTTTTATAAAACTGGACCAATCATTCTGATTTTGACAAAGAAGCTTATATGCGAATGTGCACTACTGTCTTTGTTTGAAAGTATTTCTGCGTTGGAAGAAGAATTTCAAATAGCGATTGATATTGGGAGTGATAAGCAGCTCATATGGTACTATTATCTATGTCTGAATTCATTCTTTTTATATGAATTGTCATTTGATCGCTTTTGCTATTATCGGATATATATATATATAATATATATATATTAATATATATATATATAATATATATATATATATCATATATATATTATAATAGATATATATGTGTGTGTGTGTGTGTGTGTGTGTGTGTTTTAACAACATTCTTTATTCCTTCCACTATTGGATGTTTACAGTATGCTTTTCTTCTAATCATATATGTATCGATGATATAAATGATAAGTGTAGCAATATTGTGTTAATCACTTTGTTTAACTATTTAAATAAAGTAATCCTTGAATGAATAAATGTCTATGTTTATTAGATAGAGTCGTCTATATGCCTGTCAATAGACAAAGATCATCAAACGCTACATTTCAAAGAATAATAGTTCCCGGGATTAGTAGTAGTTCTTTTATTTTTGCTGATAGATTAAGTTATTCGCCTATCATTAGATTAGATAATCAATCGTTCATCCACCCATTTTATTCATTATTGGGAAACTGGTCCCATTATACCCAGTCGGAGCCACCATTCCAAACGGAAAAGGAGCTGTATTAAGGTCCAGACCGGGTGGTTATCCCCCAATGTTGATACAACGATTTTCTGGGCATCAACGGGTTCCTCCACGCAGCAGCAACAACAGAGGGATACAGTCATGACAGAACATAGGAACAACTTCTCCTCACCCATAGGGATACCACACAAGTTTCAGGTGGGCGACAAATTTTGGTTACATCTACAGAGAGAACGCCTTACCAGAACCCATCAGAAACTCAGACCACTCTGACATGGTCCTTACACTAGTACCAAGGCTACGGGCAACAATGCTTTGAAGCACAACATTCCTCCATTCCTTGGCTTGCATCGAGTGTTCAATGTGGACTATCATCGACCATGCTTCCCACCATTTCTGGACACATTACAGATTGTAGAATAGCTCACCAGAGACCCAGCTCAGCAGAAGCTTCCTCATCTCAAGGAGGAACTCAACGCAATGGGGACCATTGCTTCCTAAGGCGGGAGGAATGATCTAGGTGGATGTTGGTGGCCACCCACCTATCCCATTTGGACCCCCACAACTGTC
>APFE031696200.1:0-10900 GCA_000404065.3 Pinus taeda | reverse complement strand
GGGAGAGAGAGAGGGTGTGAAACAAAGGGAGGGAGAGAGAGAGAGAGAGACAGGGAGAGGGAGAGAGAGATATGAGGGGGAGAGAAGAGGATAGGGAGAGGGAGTGGGCATGAGGGAAATGGAGAGGGGCAAGGAGAGAGATAGGTGGGGGAAGACGGAGAGGGGAGCGTGAGCAGGAGTGGGAGAGATGGAGAGAGGGGGATGGGGAGAGGGAGAGGGAGAAAGAGAAGGAGAGGTAGAGGGGGGACAAAGAGCGAGAGACAGAGTCGGAGAGGGGAGGGTTTGGTGAAGACAGCGAGAGAGGAGGAGAGAGAGATAGAGAGAGGGAGAGGGAGAGGGAGAGAGGGAGTGAGAGGGAGAGGGAGAGGGAGAGGGCGAGAGGGATGGAGAGGGCGAGAGGGATGGGAGAGGGGGAGTGGGGGAAGGCGAGAAAATGGTAGAGGGTGGGAGGTAGAGGGAGAAGAAGAGGAGGTAAGAGGAAGAGAGAGAGCGGGATAGAGGAGGGAGGGTGGAGAGGGAGAGAGATGGAGAGAGGGAGAAAGGAGGGAGGGAGGAGATCAAGAGAGAGGGAGAGGGAGAGAAAAGGTGATAGGTAGAGGGAGAGGGGGAGAGAGATAGAGAGAGTGATAGAGAGAGAGGAGGGAGAATGAGAGAGAGAGGGAGGGAGACAGAGAGAGGGTAAGGGGAGTAGAGAAAGAGAAAGATGGGGGAGAGAGTGGTAGAGGGAGAGGGGTTAGAAGTAATTGATTTTTTTTCATTAGTCTGCAAGTAGATAGCTTACATGCCATTCTTTCATGCCATATGATGATATTTCTGGAGTCTTTAGCTAACCCCGTTTTAGAAGTTAATTGATGAAATATTGTGATTATGGGTGAAATCAGTGACTAGTTTTCAGCTTCTTTACTTTTTGGTTTTGAGTGCAATAGTTTGATAGATATCAATTTTGTAATTAGATGGACAGCAGAGACAGTAACCTCATTTTCATTACTTTGTCTTTTCCTTAATTTATGTAGCTACATGTTTACACTTTCTTCTAAAGCTTTGATTTTGTAGACAACATGTTTTGAGATCTTTGAAGTTCTAAGTTCGGAAATTACCATAAGAGGCACAAACCTTGTCTTTAATCCTATATCCACACTTGATCTTTAAAAGTATTCTTAAAACTTTAGAATAGGATTTCCATTTTCATTAAACACTTTAGGATACCAATAAGAACAAAACCTCAAAACAAGATAAAAACTGAAAACAGTAAGGTATGGAAAAGGTTGTCTTGCACATACAGTGCACTACACTTCATCAGTTTACGACTCCTGGATTGATAAATTATGTAGCAATTTAGGACACACTAAATTGACTAAGCATTTTGGCACCCCAGAACTACCTCTCCTCTACTCATTTTCCTAAACCTTTTCTCTTCTATTTTCCCATATCAGTGTCCCATAAGCTATCAAAAGTTGTTACATGTTGATTTTAGCAATACAATTGAGTGATTTTCAGATTATATCATTGTGTGTGCTATTTGATCTAGGTTTTGTTTATCAGCTACGGAATGTAGCCACTTTCTGCAGCTAATTAGCAATTCGCAATTGTTTTCATTGTTCTGTAGGCTACAGGTGTCGGTAGGAGAAACGAGACACATGGGTAGTTCAGAAATGATCCACACATGGACGAGGTCCTATTTGGTTAGCCGAATTTGTGAAGAAAAGTACTAATCAAAGGGTGGTCAACAAAAAGTCCTGTGTCAACTAGGACTCTATTCGAGCACGCAGGGAAGCCTGAAACTGTTCCAAATTCATGGACTCGTTTTTGCCACCTGCAGGTCATCTCCATAACGTAATCTAACATCCTCTTTGCATAGATTTACTAGTCATGGGAACAAAGAGGTTGAATCCTCCGATTCTGAGCTGTTCACGTGTCCACTGCTGAAGAAATTTCTCCAAAATACAGATATCTATTTCCTCTTTAAATATAAGCGTTTGCAACGCAAGTATTTAGTTTTGATATTTTTGTTTTTAGCGTTATTTTGTTGTTGTAACCGAGAGATATATCCTCTGTTTCATAATAGAAAAAACTCTGTTTTTCATGATTGTTTAAGTGTGGTTTGAAGTGAAGTGACAACATGTTAATCCAAAGCTGTACAGAGGGCCCCTATTGGCTAAGTTTTTTCTTTCATTTGGTATAGTTTTCATGCATATTTTCTCTTACTTGAGTTGTACATATTTCATGTTTCGTTTATGGTATTAATTGTTTTACTCCTGTACATGTTTTTGCATCATTGTTATATTTTCCACTAACACTGATTAGTGCATTTTAGGATAGGTTATGTTCGACCTTTTCAATGTAGTTCTTGCATCAAGTGGTGATCTGAGACTTGCTTCCTCTATTGAACTTTAGTTTTTAATTCTAGCTATTATGCTTTCATTTTAGTGAGATTTTTTTACTGCCTTTAAATAGTTTAGATATCATTTGTTCATGCTATATGATGATATGTCCACAGCCTTTAGCTTAACCCCATTTCAAAATTTAATTGCTGAGCTATTTTGATTATAGGTGAAGTAATGTGATTTTGCTTTCATTAGTCTGCAAGTAGATAGTTTAGATATCAGTTCTTCATGCTATATGATGATATCTTCGTAGCCTTTAACTTAACCTCGTTTTAGAAGTTAAGTGGCGAGCTATTTTGATTATAGGTGAAGTAATTTGGTTTTAGTTTCATTAGTCTGCATGTATATAGTTTACATATCAGTTATTCATGCTCTATGATGATATCTCCGGAGCCTTTAGCTTAACCCCATTTTAGAAGTTACTTGGCAAGCTATTGTGATTATAGGTGAAGTAATTGATTTTGTTTCATTAGTCTGCAAGTAGATAGTTTACATGTCATTCCTTAAGTGCCATATGATGATATTTCTAGATTCTTTAGCTTAACCCCATTTTAGAAGTTAATTGACGAAATATTGTGATTATGGGTGAAATCAGTGACTAGTTTTCAGCTTCTTTACTTTTTGGTTTTGAGTGCAATAGTTTGTTAGATTTCAATTCTGTAATTAGATGGACAGTAGAGACAATAACCTCATTTTCAGTACTTTATCTTTAGCTTGATTTATGTAGCTGCATGTTTTACACTTTTGTTCAAAACTTTGATTTTGTAGACAGCATGTTTTGAAATCTTTGAAGTTCTAAGTTTGGAAATTACCATAAGACATAAACCTTGTCTTTAATCCTATATCCACACATGATCTTTAAAAGTATTCTTAAAACTTTAGAATAGGATTTCCATTTGCATTAAAAGCTTTAGGAGACCAACAAGAACAAAACCCTAAAACAAGATAAAAACTGAAAACGGTAAGGTAAGAAAAAGGTTGTCTTGCACATACAATGCACTACACTTCATCAATTTATGACTCCCGGATTGATAAGTTATGTAGCAATTTAGGAAACACTAAATTGACTAAACATTTTGGCGCCATTGTCGGGGAAGTGTAATTAGGTAGCCTATTTCTTAAATTAAAAAAAAAAATAGTGAAAAATTGATAATTTCTTGAAGTATGCTCTCCTCTGCACCTAGTGTGATCTGGAGGATTAGAAAAAAGAGTTATTAGTTCAATAATTTCTCTAGTATGCTCTCTTCTTGCACCTAGTGTGATCTGGAAGATCAGAAAAATGATTATTAGCGCAATAAAAAAATCATTACAAGTACCATAATTCATGTTCATATAAAATTTTGTTTTTTAAATTAATCAATTTAATTAAAGGGTAGAAAAGGCAAAACTACATTTGAGATAAATGTTAACCCTTGAATTTGTATTTTGTGTCTAATATTTAAAAGATTAAAACTGTATGATTTCTTATTTAAATTTCTATTTCATGTGTTTTTTGAAATGGCATATACATGTAAGAATTTTGTTTTTCAATGTTTGTATGTGTAGTGTGTTTTCTGAATGCTTATTTGCTAATGTATGTTCTTAAATTTTTGTGAATTACTTATTTGAAATTGTACGTTGTGTGTTTATTTCAATTTGTATATTGCTTGCTTGTTTATTTGAAATTGTACTTTGTATGTTTTTCTTTACTGGAAATTGCATATATATATGTGTGTGTGTGTGTGTGTGTGTGTGTGTGTGTGTGTGTGTGTGTGTGAATGTTTATTTCTGAATATTTGTATTGTATCTAGCTTGAAATTGAAATTGTGTTTTTGTAGTATTGAATTCTGATTGTAATTAACTTCATAGTGTAAATTTGATTTTTTATATAAATTGTATGTTTTTACATTGTATATTGTGTGTTTACTTATTTAATGTTGCATTTGCATTTCTAAGTTGCTTTTTTTGTATTGACTTTGGAATTGTATAATATGTGTTTTTCTATTTGAATTTGTATTTTGTGTTAAATATTTAAAATTTTAAAATTGTATATTTGCTTATTTAAATTTGTATCTTGTGTGTTGTTTGAAATTGCATATACATGTGAGAATTTGTTTTGTCAATGATGTATCTTTGTATGTATATGTGGTTTTGTCAATGTTTGTTTGTTAATGTATGTGTTTAAATTTTATATTCCATTGCATTTGAAATTGCTTAAGTATGTTTACTAAGTGTTTTGCCAATAAATGCTTGTGTTTGTTACGTTGATTTATATTAGCAATGAATTCTATTATAAACTTGAATGTGTGTAGTTTACATATATTTTCTTAAATGTTACCTTTTTATTGTATTCTATTAGAATTTGTATTTTGTGTTTAATATTTCAGAATTTAGAATGCTATATTTGTTGTGTGTTGTTTGAAATTGCATATACATGTGAGAATTTGTTTTGTCAATGTTTGTTGATGTATATTTGTATGTGTATGTGGTTTTGTCAATGTTTGTTTGTTAATGTATGTTTTTAAATTTTCTATTCCATTGCATTTGAAATTGCTTAAGTATGTTTACTAAGTGTTTTTCCAATAAATGCTTGTGTTTGTTATGTTGATTTTTATTAGCCATGAATTCTATTATAAACTTGAATGTGTATATTTTACATAGATTTTCTTAAGTGTTATCCTTTTATCATATTCTATTTGCATTTGTATTTTGTGTTTAATATTTAAAATTTTAAAATTGTGTATTTGCTTATCTATATTTGTATTTCGTGTGTTGTTTGAAATTGCATATAGATGTGAGAATTTGTTTTTCCAATGCTTGTTGATGTATCTTTGTATTTGCATGTGCCTTTGTCAATGTTTGTTTGTTAATGTATGTGTTTAAATTTTATATTCCATTGCATTTGAATTTTCTTAAGTATGTTTACTAAGTGTTTTGCCAATAAATGCTTTTGTTTGGTATGTTGATTTGTATTAGTGATGAGTTTGATTATAAACTTGAATGTGTGTATTTGACATATCTTTTCTTAAGTGGAATGTAATTTTTCCAGGTTATTATATTAAGTAACATATACATATTTCATTGGACATGTATAGTTTGGACCTATGGGTGTCTTTGAGTAAAACAATATCTAAATAATTGTAGCTAACATAAATAAGAAGAAAATTTTTTATGTTCAAATCTAGATGGAACTAGCGTCAAAGTTGTGAAGAGTATGCACACATGCAATACAACTTATTGTATGCATGAAGAAATCATACATTAATAATGGTATGACCTCCATAAGTAGGTCAATGGGACTATCACCCAAAAGTAACAATATGTAATGGAATTTTGAAACCTTCTCCTAATGCGTGCGATTAATATTAGTAAGACAATATTAAATACAAGTTCAAGGCAACATTATTGATTTGAATCAAACTCCAATGTGTCAACTCAAAGCATGCAACCACAAAATTCACAACCTTGATTTGCATACCCATTCAAATATGGATGGAGTTCCACTGATATCTTACAATATGTCTTTCCAAGATGCAACAAGAAAAAGATGCTAGATATTACAAAGGTACTTCATATGGGAAGTGATAATATTAAAATAATTTGTATGTATTTATAAAATTTATATCAAAAATAGATTGGATATGGTGGTGTTTATGCACTTCAATTAAAAATAGAGCAATCCAGTTGTAGTCTAATGACTAGTAAGAAGTACGCTAGGTTTGGAGCATGACTATCTGAATTAATTAAAAAATTCTTGATAAAGCCAAAATGTTTCGCATTAAAATAGTCATGCAGATCTAAGGATCTTATGCTAATAAAATAATACATGCACCAAAGGAGTGATATATAAAAATGGCTCTAGAAGGAAGAAAAATAAACTGTGCAACAACTCGTTGTTGAATCAATAGGATGCTTTAACCATATTGGATGGTTAGGCGGGACTATTAATCAGGATGGTTGTACTCAAGCATATAATATGAAATGAACTTTTTATACCACTATCAAAAAATCTTGAAGAAGTTTGCTGGCTAGATTTCCTTAATAGTGTTGTTGGTTCTGAATAGGACAACATAAAAAATATTTCCTAAACGATGAAAGAATTCATTTGATAATTGATAAATGAGTTATATTATTTTGTTTCCAGCAATGATTTAATGTTTAATATGAAGTGTAAAATGTGAATAACTTAGGTTCACAACTTGGTAGGCATAGTACCTAGAAAACTTGGAGCATGTGGAATTAAGAGTATGGTAACCTTCATTTATAACTCATGTATGGGAGATGTATCTATTTTCATATTTATTGTTCAATTGGTTTTGAACATACACTAAAGTATTCATGGCCAACAAGGTGTAGGAAGAAGTGTAAATAGAACAATAGTAAATCATATGACATGATTAGTTTATGTGTAAAGTACTTTTGAGTACCAAATAATTATTTTCTTAACGACAAGGCTAAAAGTTGCTATTAAACCTCAAGTATAATACTAAAAGTCATACTATATTAAATGCTTACTTTATGATTTGGCAGAGGTCATTAAGACCCATTTTAGCGACCAAGTAAATTCCAAAACTCAAAGTTATTGGTATGATAATGTTGTAGTATGAATGAGTTTGATGAAATTATTCTGCAACCACAAAACACATGAAAGGGATTAGATAAATAAAATCACCTAAATAAATTCACATAAAAAAATTATTTACTTATGCTCGAATAATAGAAATTGAACAAGACCATGAAATTCCTTAATTTCCTATCACCAAACCGAGCATGGTTTAGTCAAAATTGCCTAAAGGTAATATGAAAAATTAAAGGAATATTTGGCATAATACTAGCATGGTTGAAAACGTGTGGATGAATGATATTTCATTCTATGGACATTGAAATTAGGTACACATGTACAGGTCATAATGTGCACACACAATATATATGGTACTGGTATGGATGCATGTATTGCATGATGATATATTACATGTATAGTTGTGTGCATGTAATGCACACTATTTGTGGGTGCACATGATAGAAGAAAAGCCACTAGGTGATTGTTTGCTATGGCAATCGACTCAGAGTGCGTACTGAAAAAAGAAGCTAAGAAGTGATTCAAGGATAAGTATCAATGTTTTATTTAAGTTGTCTATGAATGTGATTATGATTTTGATCTATGTGGGTTATAGGTTATCTATAATTGGTGGCACATATGATTTTGATGGTTATGTTTTAGCTAATTTGATATGATATTTTGTACATGTTGATTAGTCAAATGTGCAATTTTTACTTGTTGTGACTAATGCAGGGGAATTGCAGGAAGCAAGTGGTTGACAATAACACAAAAGAATTAGAAGAATGTAAGGAAAGAACATGAATTTCTTGAAACACAATGAACACGAGGAATTATATTTAAAAGGTGGGAAACATAACCCATAGTTTCCCAAATAGTAGTACTGTAAATAAAGTTAAGATATTAACTATGGTAAACAAAGTTGAGTTTCTATGTCTAAAATCTCTCGCAAAATTGATTGAAATAAATGCTACCAATTGCAATGGAGGGAGATGTGTGGGTAAAACTCTTTTGTAACCGATATCTATATAATATCTATACATATTATATTATAGTATATATATATATATAATATATATATATATAATTAATGTATATTATTATATATATACTTATATATATATAATATATATATATTAATATATAGGAAAGAGGGCATGAGATGGTGAGGCTTTCGCGGAATTTATAAATTCAGAAAAAACTATGTGTGAACAAAGGAAAGAATATTGTAAGATGTAGTAATACACCGAGGACGATGTAAATTTAAGGGCGGGAGTATGTAACCCCCTCCATTATATGCTCTACTAACCTAAGCTAAGAAAAGATAGGTCCAAGGTGTAACAATGAAATTAAATACTTTATGCTTAAATAAATAAAGCTAATATAAAACGGTTGGAAAAGGGGACACCAAGAGATGAGGTTCTTTCCAAATAAAATCCCATCAGTGAATGGGAATGGATAACTCCTTCATGATAAGAATTCTAGATCCCATTCTAGATAAGTTTAATGGATTTGGAGATAATTATTCATTAATTTACTTGACCTTAACTAGGTCAGATTTGGGTTTCGCAGTCAATGTCTTCAGTGAATTCATTTCAAAGAGTCTTAAGACCCGTTGGGTTGAAACGAAAGGCGTCTTAAGGTATCCTCAAGGAACCTTACACATTGGTATTAAATATACTAATTCATTTGATGTTAGAGTGACAGGTTTTTCAAATTCATACTGGGCCAGAAAACTAGATGACTGACGATCAATAAAAGGTTACGCATTCAGCATTGTTTCTGGGGTCATTGCATAGAGCAACAAAAAGTAGAACATTGTATGCTTGTCTTTAGTAGAAGCCAAGTATCATGCAATGTGTGCTGTGAAGAAGTTTGGTTGAGGAGACTTCTCCATGATTCCAAAGAAGAACAAAATATGAAAGAATTATCAGATGTGACAACCAGAGCTTGATCAAACCTACAAACAATCGAGTGTTTCATAAAAACACAAAGTATATTGATACGCATTTCGACTTTGTTAGAGAGAAATTTCAGTGAAAGGAAAAATTAGATTTAAGTTATCTAGGGAGATGTTAGGAGTACTAGTCGACCCTTTCTCCATTAAAGGGGAGTTTTCAAATTTCACTTTGTTAGAGAGAAGGTTCAGTCAAAGGAGTTTTATATTCAATATTGTAATACTTGTGATAATGTTGTAGACATTTTTAGTAACTCCCTTGGAAGAATTAAATCTAAGTTATTAAGGGAGATGCTACGAGTACTAGTCAACCCTTTCTCCCTTAAAGGGGAGTGTTGAAATTAATGGAGAAATTATTATTGGAGAGAGTTCCTTCATTAGTTGTGTGTGAGACTTAGTTTAGGGATTAGTTTCTACATTCTACGTGGTTGTTCTAACTCTCCTACTTGGATGTAAACTACATATATTCTTGATTATTAATGATGAAGTGTAGAGTGTTCTTGTGAGCTGCACAAATTCTTGAATATATGTTTGTTTTGTTTGATCTCTAACATCTATAATACCTTGTTAAATATGGTTGTGCTGTTGATTGCTTATAAGTATTGTTGTGCTGACTTGCCTTGTAAACTTTAAAATAAGCATACTAGTTGGTTGACCTAGTATTAGCTAGGTCATTATACCATAAAGAAACTAATTTTATTCTTGAATATGTATATATACCATATCTTTTCAAATTATAGTAACATGAAAACCTAAAAACATATGGGAAAAATGTAAAAATTTACCTCTCATTAAGTATTTTAGGTAATAATAATAAATTAACATCTATTTAATAATTATCACCAAATGACATATAATAATTAATACTTATCATAAATAAAAATATTAATTAATAATTAAAATCAATATTTTCCATATTTATAAAATTAGAAATATTTGTTAAAAAAATAAACGGTGCTATGTCAAATTATTAGCTTCATGGGATGCCATCTACTTTTTTCACCTCCTGGCTCGGCCACTTCCACTTCTAAAACTAGAAAAGTGGATCAGTTTTAACCGAAAAAAAACTAAATATTATGTCTAAAAAATATAGGAAAGTTCAACAAACATGATTTTCAGATATCGTGACAACAGTTACATTATTTTGCATGCAACTAGGGAATTGATGACATTTTAGGAGTACTCTTAAGTATTTTGTTTCAGTCGACTATATATTGTGTACATACAAAACACTATTATCTATCTTCCCACATGCTCCCTTAAATCGGAAACATCTTGCATTTGCTACTAAGAAAGAAACTATATGTCAGTTAAAACGCTTAACTGGTTTTTGTGATTGTAGTGAAAGTCATGTCACAAAGTCTAAACGGTTATTTTTCCTCTAAAACGACCGATTGTATATATGTGTATATATGTTATTTACTCCGTCCAACTTGTGATACAGATATTGGGCTTTTATTTGTAATCTAAATTACCATATATTTGTGATTCCCTAGCATGGGCATTTAAATCTTTATCTCAACATAAATATACACTCTGAAATATACAAATATTTATAGTCAATCACAATTTTAATTAATTCCAAATAATTGATTCTAACAAATATCTTAAAATTATCTTAAAAAAATTAAAATCAATTATTCACTTGAAAAAACATGAAAATACTTTTTTTTTTCAGAAAATAAAGAAATTTAGAGAACAAAACATCTGAAAACACCTTTCCTTGTTTAATGCGTATGTTTTTTAACAAGGGACAAATTCATGGCGCAGTGTAGAAAACGACCACATTCAAATTTAGTTTCCCTCTGATTGAGATGGTAATGACACGTTATTGATTTGTTATGATGTCAGAAAATATTCCACCGCTATATGGGACCACTGCGTAGCACGAGGAGGATCAAAGGACCATTATCCGTCATTGTTACGATGTCAGAAAATATTTTCTAAGATTTAAATTACACTTAAAAAATATGGCTTAAATTAAATTATTTTATTTTCTAAAATTTAAATTAGTTTTCTTTT
>APFE031696183.1:3496-34110 GCA_000404065.3 Pinus taeda | reverse complement strand
TAATACCATGAAAAAAACATTATTAACCCTAATATTAGTATTAATAAAAATAAAAATGGCACATGGTATTGACCATGGTATTCACCAAAATGGCACATGGTATTGACCCATGGTATTCACCTAGAATGTAGCCTATTTAAATGGGGGAATTAAACTAGCATAGATCCATCTTTACTCGGATCTACTAACCCCCGAGAGGTATCAAATATCGTGATATGCAAACTAGCATAGAGTGAAAAAATATTTGATGCTCTTGGGGCTTGGTGGATCTTGTAATTTAATGTAGGTTAAACATTTTAGCTTGGTTAAAATAAAAAATAAAATAAATCAACTATTAATTTTATTATTTTTTATAAATTACTAATAGTAATTTTTAAGCTCCAGGTTTATGATAACCCATGGTATTAATAATACCATGTTATTCATTTGAGCATAGACTATTTAAAGGGGAAATTCTATCATCTTAGATCCATCTTAATTCTGGGTCTACCAGTTTATGATAACCCATGGTATTGATAATACCATGGTATTCATTTGAGCATAGACTATTTAATGGGAAATTCTATCATCTTAGATCCATCTTAATTCTGGGTCTACCAAGTGCTCAGTGGGATATATAGGTTGGTTTTTATGATAATGAAGATATTAAATAGACTTAGGAAATTATATTGTAAAAACATCTTAAGGTGAATGGTTAAAGCATAGACATTGGACAAGTATATTTGTATACTTCTGTTTTAAACTTAAACAAATCCAGGGCTAAAAGGAATGGATTGATTGCACTAGCCATCCTTCTATAACTTTCCAACATTTGGAGTAAACAGATTGTAATTTGGGTAATTTTTCTAACTGCAAACAGGAACATACTTATGTATTGGCAGGGTGGTTAAGAGGTCCCTAGAAGTGATGAATTTGAATTTTTCTTGGTTTTATATATAGTATTCGGTTTTTTGTCATGCTTTCTGTGAATGACACGGGTGAATTTTATCCTACACCCACTAGGTTATCAATATGTAATTTCGGTAATTTTGATTTCAAAAAATATTTTAAAGAAATGCAATGATTTTATTTGTGTATTCAATAAACACAATATTCTAATGGAATTCTACATTTGTGGTTTACCTATACAGATTCCATGGAGAAGTGTTAGTGGTGTGACATTAATTGTCCTCAAGCAGAGGCTTTAGTTTTACTCTTTTCTGGAAGCAAATACTTTCTTCCAACATTTTTGAGTTCCATGAAAAATTTGAAAGTCCTAATAGTATTCAATTATGGGTTCAAGAGAGACATAGTATTCAATTATGGGTTAAAGAGATCCACACTGAATGATCTATCGGCCTTATCTTCACTTAGTTTAAGACTATTCACTTGGAGAGCCTACATGTGCCCCCACTTCAAGAGCATAGTAAAGTCACGTAGGACTTAGAGAAGCTATCTTTAAGCTTTTAGTGTTGATTGGAAAAATGTCTGGGTTCAATAACACCCAATCGAACATTAAGCTTCCAATAATGCTAGATTTTAACCTGGAGCACTTTTGTGATTTGGAGGAGATGCCCCCTCGTATTTGTGACACATATTCAGTTGAGAATTGGACTATTACTAACTGTCATTTCCTTTGAATGTTACCTGATGACTTGGGGAACCTCAACTCTTTAATAATGTTAAGGAAGGAAAGAAAGTACATTACGCTAAGTTCTCTTATGCTTTTCAAGTTTTTCTTGGATATCTACAACGTTTCAGAAAGGAAAGTACATTTTATTAATGAAAATTTGTCTTGATAGAAAGGCCCAATTTCAAATTCTAATGCTTTCAAAAAACATTGTATAACTGTAATGTTTCTAAGAGGAAAGCATATTTTTTCAATTTAAGTATCATGATCCCATATTCCAACTTATTTTTCAGTAACCCATTAGGCTTTGTAACTTTGAATAAATCCATGTCTTTTGATAAGATCCTATTCCAAATTAAAATGCAGTTTCCTTTTGGAAATAACCACATACAGTGTCTTGATTTTGTTATTGAGAAAATAGAGGTTGTGAAACAAGCCTGTGCAATACAAGGACTTGATTCATTGATTATGTATCAATTATGGCTCTAGATGTAACAATGTCTTGATTTTGTTGCTTGAAAATAGAGGTTATGATTTACTATTTCACAGAATTTCTTACAATCTTTCCATAACTATTGATTTGTAATCTCAGTCACTGAGGGATGACTGTAATGACAAAGGTAATATTCCATGGTTTTAAGTTCCCTTCTTACTAAATATTTAAATATATCACCACAATCTAACTGTTAGTTAAAGGAATTGTATTTGATTTGTAAACAATTCATTGCTTGATTTATAGATTTTGATTTTTTCCCTTTTTTATTTTTTTCTCAGATTTGATATGAGATATCTTCCAAGATTTTGGTTCCCTAGTTTCCCCACCATAGTACGAGGTCTAGATGCTATCATTAAATATTCTTGGAACATTACAACTTTTCCAGTAAGTGTGCTTTGAAACATTGTTGTTTCTTTTCCATGGTGTTAATGCAAATAAGCACTACAACTAGTGCCATTATTTAGATCAAGTGCTAAAATCTAGGTGGTCTTGTAATGATGGAGTGATTGTTTTATAGCTACTAATGTCATATGCATTTTTATCTCTCATGTTGTCCTAAGATATTCAAATTTAGAATAAGAATTCAGGTCTCGTTTCCACTGTAGATTGTAGTCAGTTTCTTGAACATAATATATAGTAGATTATCTTTTACTAATCAACTGTGGATGTGATCCCTCACGGGAAAGAAAATTCAAAGTGACTTTGATTTCACATTGATTTGTCAAAACATCCACACAGGAAAGGAGATTCAAAGTGACACTATGATGGCCATTATTTCAAGCCAGGTGGTCGCACTCCCTTGATTGTGAGAACGATTGTGATCAAGATGGAAGACTTCATAGTCTAGATTAATTGTTTAGCAGTGATAATTAGTGGGCTCATTCAGAAAAGCTTCTATTTCACTAATCCTTTTTATAGATTTGTCAGATTCAATTTCCAAAGGTTTTAATTACACTATAGAGTTGAGTTTTGAGAGAGTTGTGATTCACAGTGTTAAGTATAGCAGATATGACACTTGAACGAAGACAAGCATAGTAGAGGTATCAGACTCTATTATAAGCTTACCTACATATTATAAGGGACTTGGTTGGTTTTTTTATAATTTTATAAACAAGTTCCATGTTGTGGAAATGTGAAAAAAAAATAGTGATATTGCCACCATGTGGCTCTTGTCATATATGGTTTTATACTTCTTCAAAAAATTCTCTAAGAGTTCACAATGCTAAAATTCACTAGGACTTTACAAAGTTTTATTATTTAGTGAAAGACTTGCCAAGATATTACAATATTTTATAATTGAGTAAAATATTCACCAGGCTTGGTGAGAGATTCGCCAAAAAATTATATATACATATTATATTATTGATAAAATCGCCTTCCATTTTTCCTATATACCATGGAGATTCCCCCATTTATTATATTTATAAATTTAGGGGGGGTTCTTAAAATTTTCCTTGGATGGATTGATGGGGTTCACTGAGATTTTTTTAGTCAAGTAGAAATTTTTTATTGTTGTAAGTTGGTTTGTGATCATAGTTTAAGAGATTTGAAATGAATTCAGACATGGATCATTATTTTATATGTTGGTCTAAGATTTTCACATTTTTTTTATTAGCTATCAGTTGTAATGAATAAATCCCTTTGACCAAATTATTCCATAGAATTACTTAGAACCCAAACTCGCTACCAAGTAGGATCTTGATTTCAAAATATTGCTACAAACCCTTCTCAAATGAAATCATCAGAATTTAAAACATTCCTATAGGTTCCTCAATCTAGAACAACATTTCTAGGAACAAATTTATTACCACTGATAAATTATTTTTCAAGTGCATGGTAGTAAATTAAAGTAGTTATGGGAAGATGCCTGGAATGGGCATGAACCATTAAAGGTTAAAGTCTCACTCAAAGCTATAATACATATATTTATACAGAATGGATGGTGTGTAATTGGTGATTATTAGGAAGCAAGTAAAATATTTACTTTCAAATAATGGAAAGCCCTAGAATTGCGGTATGTTACTTGGGCTTCCTTGAACCAAATGTCGTAACATCTGTCCAAAAGCAAGATAATATTAAATAAAGGAGCATATACCATAGGGTGGCATGGTGATAGAAGTGGTATGTAAAGTGTAAGAAAAGTTATTTGTACACCCTATCCTAGGATGAAAGTTTGTAGAAGCAAGTCGATAGGAAAACGATTTTTGTCCCTAAATAATTTGAAGGAAATAGTAGAATTCACAATCCTTGCAAATAAAAAAGAATCCATGTCAATAAAATATATTAGGCATATGCATAGGACAAGACTTATAAAATTTAATGGTCACATGCTAAAAGTTGAGGATATTTCTCATAATCTGTTAAATTTTGAGGTTGCAATGAAGATTTGGAGTCTTGGAGAAGACACAATAAATCAAAATAAGCACGTGGAATATTTTTTCGAATACTTATTCATTTCATGGGGTAATCCCTAGGAAAATCACCAAATTTAAGGAAGTAATGGAAGACAACCCCTCATTTTATTTTGCTGACATTATGAAATTCTCACAATCTTAAAATCCTTAGGGACAAGTGCCTAATTGTGGACCAAATATGGCTAAAATCAAATATACCAAAGAAAGCTTGCAGTCAATCCAAGTCATAAATCAATTAACAAATATTAAGTTGAAGTACATTGGCATAGGAAATATTATCAAATCATTTATGGAGAAGGTTCCCAAGCAACAATAGAAATAGCCTAAAGAAATTTGGTTGAAACTTAACTTAGGTGGAGCATCTAGATGAAACCCAAGATTAGGAAGAAAAGAAGGTATTTTAAGGGACCAAGATGGGCTTTTTAAGATTGTATTTATCTTTCTTACAATATAAAACCAACAACAAAGAGAATGGATTAACATTCCACAAAGGCATTGATTTGAATTTCTCACTTGTTTCAGCATTTGGTAGAATTTGCACTTGTGTAAAATTTGTGTGGAAATGGATTTTGATAAGTGACTACCTAAGGTGATTTATCTTGACTTGGAGGGATGGAGCCATCTTAAAGCCCTTAACTATAATTAGTTCCCATTCAAATGTAATTCTTTACATGAGCATGGGAACTTTGCAAAATATTGCACAAGTTAGCAACTGTCAGGTTCAATATTCCAGGGGGCATGACTCGTTTATTAATGGAGCTCACATAGATTTTGTTAGTCAAGTAGAAATATTTCATTTCTGCAAGTTGGTTTGTGATCATAGTTTAAGATATTGAGAATGTGTTCAGACATGGCTCATTATTTTATATGGTGGTCTAAGATTTTTCTAGTGTGAAAAGGACTTGGATCTTAGTCACACTTTTTTATTTGTCGATGGATAAGTAGAGGGAACATAGAAGTTTCCCATAAATAAACATGTCTCAATATTTTAATAAATTGATGTGAAATATTGTAGATTGTTCAAGATAAAAAGATACTTGAGTCCAGAGTCAATATTCGAGAGAAAGCCACTATGTGATCTAAACATGATGGTTGGGAATCTAAAGGAACTATGGGGATGTCTTTAAATCCAATGACATTTCCCATAAACAAAAATTGAACATATGCTTAGAATGTTTATTAGGATATAGTACTAATGAATATACCCTCACCATGTTCGTTGAATGTTTGTACAAAACCTATTGGTTGTAGAGGAAAATAGAGAATTAGTTGCTAAAGTAGTTAGACTATATTGCAATGGATGTGAAAGCAATCATGTTGCCCTTGTTACATATATTGGAAGGGGAAACTTGCATAGCTTTGTTGTGAGTCTGCAATATAGTAATGTAATACATTATTATGTATCTTTTCTTTGTGCAATATTGAAATATATGTTGCATTTGTTTTCAAGAAAAAAAAAAAAACAGAAATTGGAAAAATTGCAGATATCTCCAAATGGGTATAGATAAGAAAAACAAATCTTAAAATGACAATATGATTTATAGATTGTTGAGTTTGCCTTTGCACTCTCTTTTCTAAAACCTTAAAATTGGTATCCACCATCATGAGTCCTAGCCAGGGCCCATTAGGCACACTTGAATCCTTGTTCACATCCTCCAACACCAACTCAATTGTTTTCATTGTAACTTTCTCAATTGTTGAATCATATGCAACCAGGGAACCAATATTTACAACATTAGGTCTCTTCACAAGCCCCGCATTTTTTGCAGCCATACACTCAAGGAAAAATATGTGCATGCTTAGAACTACAAAAGGCACAAACTTCTAGTCCATCTCACTTTATATACTTTTCTTTATTAATACCAAAGTTGGAGCCATGTTTTCCAATGTAATCTAAACCAATCTAAAGCAAAAATATTATGAATCAGTGTAGTAACATAGAAGATTCAACACAAATTGATAAATAAACACTCTAACTTTGATCAACACAATAATTTTGAAGTTTGAACATCTAAAAATCTAACTAGCATTTCCATATTGTTCCAACTTTAAGAAACACACGCATTGCCATACCCTTTAAGAGAAATATGCATTAGTATCTAAAATAAAATTGAAACCTACTGGAAAAATAAAAATGCACATGTTAGTGATGAAAGGTACCAATGATGAAAGATACCAAGGATGAATAGAAGTCTACATTTCCTTTAATTGCTTGGCATGAAACATCCTTACCAAACTGTAGATTTAAGGACTTCCCATTCAAGCAAAGCTTTTGGAGATCCTTAGTGAGTGCAAGTTTGCCCTAGAAACAAAAAAGAATATATTATAAAATTGTAGACATTTTTTTACATATTTGGATTGCTAGGGAACTTACATCTCCTAGAAGTGTTTTATATATTATTCTCTCAAAAGGCAATCCATTGTTTCAATCTTTTCCATTCTCTTTGTGATCTTCTTGGCCTTCCTAATCTATAGATACAATTGTAAATTTAGCAAATATTGAAATTTTGTCATAGAACAATCTTTCAAATCACCAGAAACAGCTAAAACAAAATTAGTTCCACTTTAGGGCACTTTCTCGAGAAAGCCAACACAATATGAGTTAATAGAGCTACGTAGAAGCAATTACAATCTATGACAAAACGTTGTATTGAGCTTCTAAAGAGATTTTTTTTTGAATTGAGTAATTGTGTCTGAAGGAAGAAAATCAACGATTTGAATTACAATAAATTTAATCATTGCCTAATTAAGAAAATATTGCTCTAGTCTTTAACTGCATATGGAGCTTCACCTTCTAGGCATTGTCTCATCTATTCACACAATGCTGCAAAGGCTCCCTCTCTTTCTACATTCTCTAGTATTTTTGGCTTGCTTAGATTTTCTAGAAAACACATCAGTGAAAGCTCCTCCAAAGATGCTTCAATCTATATCATTAAGAAATATTCCAATGACATCAAGAGTCCTAGGAAATAAGTGCATAAAGGGACAAAATCATAGAATGTACCTCTATTAATAGTGTCATATTTTCCAAAGATCTGTTACACCTCAGCAACAACAGAGTCTGAGCAAGAACTTCAAAAACTTCTGAAATTGTTTTGCTTTCAAAACCTCTTCTTGCTATGGAGTGCTTCCCATTCATAATTACACTAAAAAATATTTGTCATGCAAGATTAGCCATAGGAGAAACACCTATCATTAAAAATAGGAAAAAAAATAGGTTTGGAGATTCATTACTTCATCCAATGCCATGTAAAGTAGAGTATTGTGAATGTAGAGGTTGGCATTGGGTTGTTGCCTATCTACTTTGCCTATGTCCATGACAATTTTCTCCTCCCCAACCTACACGTTTCTCCATTTGTGATTAACTAATTACAATCATATCCATTCCTAACACCCAAATTGAAAACACATCCCAACAAAAAATAAAACACAAAATCTACCCTTAAAATAATAATAGTTGTGCATGCCTTCTTGTAGGAGAGACATTACAGCAGGCAGCCATTACCATGGAAGGATGAGAGAAGATTTTGGGGACACGTGTTCCTTTAAATATTCTACAAATTGGCTAACAAATAAGTTATCCCATATGTCCATCAACAGCTCCTGTAAGCCCTCAAAACCAACAACCCTTCACTTATACCATCATTTATATTTTATGTTTTTATAGTTCCACTAAAACCCTAAGTGATTCCACTTCCATGATTACAATATTTCCAGACCATAAATGTATCTATAAACTAGAAACAAGTCCATCGATTAGAGACAACGAATTGTAGGAGTCATCTGGATCAACATTTTTGCGGTTCTAATGTGATTTTGGGGTAAGTGTGGGTATACATAGAGCCAAATATGGTAAATTTGCTTCCTAGTTGTCCCTTTATAGAAAAATATTGGCCTTGGGAATTCATAATTATAAATGAGATAATTTTATTAAATATAAATGGGTCTAGAAGGTACAACAAGCCAAGCCAAGGAAAAACTCTGGAGTGAACTCTGCATAAAATAGAAGTCGCCCTTGGAAGATGGCGACTGAGAAGTAAGTGTATTTACTTCCCATTAATGTAAATCCAAGACTAAGTGTTGATTGTCCCTAATGTTTATTGGTGAAAGTAATACAAGAGATTTGATTCCTTTGGAAATAAAACTCTATGTTATGTGTCGAATTTTCCTTTGGATACAGATTTATGGGGTTATATGAATCAATGTTTTGTTGTCTCCCTTCAAACCTGAAATGTATTGGGTTGTATAATGACCTTGACTACACAAAATTTACGCCCAGCTTGAAGATTTTTGTAGATAATACCAATGGTAATATATTGGTATTGAAAGTTGAGATCTAAAGATATGCCCGACATGTGGTAAGGAAATTTGTGAACTATTCCAGAGAAAAGTTCTTTGTACAATCATTATTGAATCTAGTTGAAATATAAATGTCATGCAGAGTTTGGATTGGAATTGGGTCATGTAGTGTTTCAAGTAGAGGAATAGTTGACTCGTCACTTGGGAAAATTATTTGTAATTATTGGATGAATTATAAAATTGTAATCATATCCTTGAAATTTAGTTTGTGGCCAAAGAAAGCATGATCTAGATCTGAGGATCCAACTCACATAAATGACTTCAAGTCATAATTGCAGGAACTTCCTGTAATCACAATTTTAAAGCGGGCTTATGAAGGAGGTTGTTTGTGAATGGATAATTGATGGTGGCATTAATATCCTACTAGAAAAAAATTTTGTGTCATTGACCAGTTTTCCATTGAATCCAATACAACATCTAGTGTGCAAGGAAAAAATGGTAGAAGAAAGATAACTTACAAATTCCATGGTGAGGAGTCATCCTAAGAGGGGTTCTCCCTCAGTGAAGAGCTCAAACCCTAGATTTCCTTATAGAACCTCATTTGCAATGTCCTTAATCTTATTATTCGTTTTACCTCCATGATCACGACTGCAACCCCCTCCATTGTGTCCTCTACCTCATTCACCATTAGAGGCATTGAACTTGGAGTTATGAGTTCTCATATTCTCTTTGGTCCAATTAGTTGTCGAGGGAATAGAAACTCAATCATTCTATCGAGGACTCAATCAAAGGACAAATATATCACAACAAATGCTCAATAGGTGTTCACAAATTAGTGTGAAATAACATGAAGATCTATTTTATGAAATGGGTGTGTGAACCAAAGAGGAATGGAATGGAGGGAAACACTCAGGAGGGGAAGAAATATTTTTGGTCCTTCCTTATTTCCATTCTTATTTTTGGCTTTTTGAAATGGACGGAAGTGTTTAAAAAAATTCTAAAAATTGTTTTCAATTAACGAAATAATTGCTCACTTATGTTTTAATTAATTTTTGGTATATTTTTTTGTTTTCTTAAAAAAATATTTAGTTTTCGATTTTTTTTAATTTTTTTTTAAATATATATTAATTTTTAGTATTTTTTAATTTTTATTTTCTATATATATATATAAATATATATATATATATATATATATATATATATATATATATATATATATATAATATATATATTATAAAAATGGATTTTAAACATTATAGCGATGCTAGTTTGTGATTTTATGATAAAAGATTAAATAATTACGCAAAGGTGTTCTTTTAGAGGATGGCTCCCCACTGACCATTATCATTATCAAAAGCCACTCATAATCTTCCACTTGTTACCTTTCATCAAGAGTGTTAAATTTACATGGATTGTCATGAAATAGACGGAGAACATTGAAGAAATTGTGTTGTTGTGGATGAAATTTAATGTATGGGCCATGAACCTTATCCTCGATAAGGTGGAATCCCAAATTCTTGCACTTATGGTGTACACGAGTGATGTGAATATGAGTAGCCTAGAGGACATAGTAGCAGAAGGCTTTAACACCTCTAGTTTATAATTTGCCCATGTTTTTTCCTTTTTCTCACCTCCTGTTTTTACATATATGGATTTGGACAACTACAAGAATTAAATATGTTGCTTTCCTATAAACAGGCCATTGTATAAATTGTGCTACCATTATATAAATGCATTGTTAATATCCCCATTTTTCCATTTAAATTATATTTGGAAGTGTGCATTGGTATCTCACAAACTTCCCAATGAGAGTAGGTTAGAGTGGGGCCAAAGGAAAATTCGACAAGATTTAATTTTTTTAAATTTGAAATGTATTTGGAGTGTCCATTGATATATCACAAATTTCTCAATGAGGATTGGATTAGAATGCGAGCAAAGGGAAGTCTAACAATATTCAATTTTTTTAATTAAAAAAAAATGGAGAATTTTTAAGATGGCTTTTTTATATGTGCCTTTGCATTTATCTTAAAATAATAACTAACATTCTCCTTAAACTAACAAGCCAAAACATGTGTTTGAAATTATATAAGAAACCACTTCATTTATAAGTATTACACAACAATGAAAATGAATTAAGTAACACAGTTTTTGAAATATATAGGAGTTGGCTCACATTTTAATTGCATTGCATTAATAGAATCAGAGTATCAGAGCTACCTATCATAGGGAACTTAGATAATGAAAAAAATATGTAAACCAATAACTGGGGGTACAACACATTAACTTGGCATTCCTTCTAAGGTAATGTTAAAAGAGAAGACTCTGTATGACTTCTAGGTATGTATTTTTCAATAGATATGAATAATTCAATATGCATATACAAATTCCATACATTGAAAGTTCAAAGGTTGGATGGGGTTGGAATGGAGCCAACTTGTTTCTCTATTATCATGAATATAAAGCCTATGAAGTTTGGAGGGTAGAGGAGGTCAAAAAACAAATTCAACTTGTGGCTCAAGCTCATAAGGGCAAAGACCTTGAGTTGATTGCCCTAGGGAAAAAATGCTTTACAGGTCCTTAATAAGCTTCAAGTTTTAAAGGAATATATATTGGAACAACCAAATGTGGTCAAATATCTTGTGTATAATATGGTTGTGAGGCATCTCAAAGGAATGGAAAACAATGACGTTGGTTTTAAAAATTTCGTTAATCAAAATTTCAAGCTTCCAAACTTCAACGAATATCATGTTAATGGATATAAAAATGTTGGTTTTGTGGTCCCTATTTTGACATGCGATGTTATTGGGCCATCCTCTTCTTAAACCAAGATATCTTTAAAAATTTTTTGCATAATTGTACAAAATAAAATCCATGCCAATCTAGATAGCTTTGCATATTTCTGCATTTCCCATCTAAATACCTCTCATGATTTCCCTAAGACTCCTCAATTAACTAATGCATATTCCTATAAAATTTATCTTCTATGATTTTGAAAAACATGCTTGGATTGTAAATGTCTCCCTTTATTTAGCTTTCCCAGTTTTCTATAATGTGTCATTATTTATACATGTGATGTTATTGTTTCATCCTCTTCTTGAACCACACTATCTCCAAACGCTTGTTTGTATAATTGCACATAATCAAAACCATTCCAATGTAGATCGCTTTGCATATTTCTACATCTGCATCTACCATCTAAATACCTCCCATTATTTTCATGAGATTCGTCTATTAAGTAATATTATCCCCACAACATTTCTCATCCCTATAAACAAACGCATGCATTTGTTGGGCCAAATTTACCTCTTTAGTTGGAGATACAAAATAGGGATTTTTATCCCATTTTAGGATTTTCTTCGAGTGTTTCTAATGAATCCAAACTATGTTTCAAGTCATTGAAGTTGATATAATTTTGTAAAATAATGGCTTGGGAATATGATTGTCTTCCTCAAAGTAGAAGTGTTTAATGGAATTTTACCATTCCCTCTTCTCTAGATTTTGGACTTGTGAAAATTAACCCTATCTCATTCAGAATTTCTACTATAAGCATAAAGCTAGATATGTCATATAATTGAAACTATTTATTTGTATAAGTGATTGATCTAGGGCTCATGGGACTGCAAATGTTTCCCTTGTTACAATTTTTGAATGAAACTTTAGTACGAAAATAATTTTAGTAGCTAGAAAATAGTGAAATAGATCAAGAAAAATCTAATTTTCCCTACTAAAACAATTCATTTGTTGGTTGCACAGATGGATTTCCTTGAACTACAACATGCCTCTCTTAATTTTCTAAGGTCATCAAATGGAAAAAAATGTGAATAACTTAATAAAGTTTCCAAGATTGTTAACTCATATCATCAATAATTCATTTCCCTAACGATTCAGTTTCTTTGTGCTCTAACTAAAGAGTGTAAAAAGTATGAATACCACCTTGCTCAGATAAATACATCCATTCAAAATATTGTTAATGTAAATTGTAGTAGAAATTGCTTTTATGAATGTGTAAAATGAAGGCTAGAGGCAAATATAAAGTGTTGAAGACCTACTCTACACATTAAGAAGAAGATGGCCATAGGGGAAGGCTACAAAGAACGTATTAAAGGGTGCATGTGAGTTAAAAATCAAGAAGAGTTTTAAAAAAAAGTGAGGATAATAAAGAATAACCATTAGCTTTGTTGTATGTTGAGATTTATGCACAAATGGATAGAAACATATTTCCCTTGAGGTACAATAGTTTTGTAACAACCCCTAATTGATTTTCCATGTAAATAAAATAAAACCAAGGTCATGGGACATGTATTCCAAGTTGAATGTTTTGAAAAATGCTTTAGTGGGAATCATTTCTGATTAATTAATGGCCATGGAAATTGGCAAAGGAATTGGCAAAGGCAAAGAGGAAATAATTGGCATTTTATTTGTGAAAATAAAGGAAAATAGGAGAAAAGGAAGGTGAAGAGACATACATTTTTCATGCTAAGAAAATTAGAGGGAAAATGAAGGAAAATGAAGAAACTAGAGGCCTTAATGAGATAAAGGCTTCTGAAAATTAGTTCACAACTTTTTTTGGTTCAACTTTTGTCTGTTCAGTTTTGGAGCTCTAATTTCATTCTCTCATACTCTTGCACACTTAGAGCATTCTTGGAGCACTCTAGTATTCACTTGGATTTGGAGAAAGAAGGAAAAGAAAAGAAGGGAAGCGCAAGGAAATATTTGGATCAGTGACTATAGTTGGATTGCTTTGCAGGTAACATGTTGTATGTGTGATTTCCTTCCTAATTTGTTGATGCATTGTATATGCATGTGATTTTCTGGTTATTTTTTTTCATTTGCATAGAGATTTGCCTAGATTGATAATGGATTTAGCCTTGCCTTTCCATTTCCTGGATAGTCATGGAGTTTTGGGTTTTTCCACTTGGTTTTGTTGATTGGTTCTTAGGTTCTCAATGGTTGTGTGTTGGAACAAATGCTCTAGAAGCCCTGGAAAAACTTGGGTTTAGTTACTAGTTCTTGGAGCTCGGTTGGGACAAATGCTCTGGAGCCCTTGGTAGGTTGAGATACTAGTCCCTTAGTCCATTATTGGAATAAATGCTCTAGAGCCTTGGAATTATGTGGGTTGAGTTACTATTTCCTAGAACTTTCGATAACTTGGGTAGAGACTTATCTAGTTGGCGTTAGTGATTTCTGGACCATAGAGGTGGAATCGCAGTGGTTTAGGGTTGAGGTGGTTTTGCCTTTGGAAGCCCTGGTTAGTTTTGTATTGGTTTATTCCATGAGATCCCACATTCATGCTTGGAATATGGCACGGGGGTGATTGGATGAAAGAGAGATTTGGTTCATCCCAATCTATTGTTGGGTGGTACGTTGAAGTCACTGACTTGGTTGGAATTTTTATATGTTAATATGAGGTATTTTCCTATTGTGATATATGGAAATATGTATTGATTATGATGGTGATGTTATGGTTGATTTTCCATGGTCTCTATGTTGGTTATTGCAGCTAACTAGATAGGGTTTAGATCCTTCTTGGTGATTCTGATATGGAGAATATTAGTTTATGATCAGATATGTATTCATGACTTGTAGCTTACATGTTTTACATGTGTTTGACGAAATGTTTGTCTTGGATTAGGAATTCTAGGTCAAGTTATTGCTTCAATCTTGAATGTTTGGCATTTTCGTCATGTAAATTATGGTTCTAGAAACTTTCAGGCAATTTTGGGCAATGGTCTGGAGGATAGCCTGAAAATATGGCACAAATCCTAGGACCGCATGTTTAGAACTGAAGAATTTAGGCCATAATCGCATGGAAGCAGGCCTATGCATGTAGTTGGAGGCCTATAACTACACCCTTTCCTTGTTATGCATGCAGTTGGGGTGTTAGGTAAGAGAAAAAAGGTTCTAGCTCATGGATTGACCACCTGGGGTGTTTCTTTAGCTCCTAGATGATATGTAGTCCCTGTAGGATGTCTGTAAGCATTGGTGTGTTGGCCCCACTTCCATAACTGGAACTTGGGGGGCAAGTCATGTCATAATGACACTCATCTCATGTTAACCCTAGAAAGCTTGTGAAATTGGGTAAATGTGGGAAGGGGCGCTTACAGGGTGTCATCAGAGCTTCCAAGTTCACTTGGACTAGATGGGCCAAGTGCGATTGTTATGTATGCATATCTGGTTGTCTAGGTGTTCATCATGCATGCATATTGGTTACTTCTCGTGATGGTGATTTTCGTAGTTTGTGTGGTCATGTTGGGGTTGATGATGTTGACATGTTAGTGTCATTATTTATATACATGTATATCATGCTAATCTAGACCGATTTGTGTAGACGAGATAACCACCCATAAAACACACTATGGTATGCTTGAGTATGTTTATATATGGTTTATCTAACATGGTATGTTTGTAGGAAGTAAAATATTAGAGGTGACAAGAAAGATGGTGGATTATAGTTCAAATGAATACCCTTATAGATCAGTTGAGAAACAAGGAGATGAGTAATCTCCTAATATAGAGGACACGTTGCAAAGTTTAAAGGCAGAAATTAGAAGTTGTAAGGCAGATAATGATAGGATCATTCATTCACAGGAAAGACTTTCCAGATTTTAGGAAAATCAAGAAGAAATTAATGGAATGATCCTATATAGTTTATCATGTTTGCAAAGACAAGGAAAACTACGGATTAGTTATGGGCAGGAGGAAAGGACTAATGGGGAATATGGTGGTAGGTCTCATAAAGGGTACAGGGCAAACATGGATGACACAGTCAGAGGTGGAATATGGATGGATACCCCTGATAGGAGAAATAGTGTTTATGGGTTCTATTCTAGTTATGGATAAAAGAGGAATCATGGTAATCACCTTTATCATACTTACAGGAGGAATGAGAGGGGGTACTTTCTAGATGATTTTAATAAAGCCAAACCTCCTACCATTTATGGAGAGCTGAAGAAACCAGAAGATGTAGAAGCATGGCTACTTGGGATGAAGAATTTCTTTGAGTTGCATGATAATATAGAAATATGAATTCCAAGATAGTTATTTTCAGTCTCAAAGAAAAAGTAGACATATGGTGGGAAGATGTGAAGTGTGTTAGAGGCATTAGGATAGAGGAGTTGAGTTGACATGAGTTCAAAAAACTCTTAATGAAGTAATTGTCTAAGATATATTATGACGGGAAGGCCAAGGATTTTTATGAGCTTAGGATGGGTTCTATGACAGACGAAGAGTATACTGACAATTTTCTAGAGTTGTTGAGGTATGTACCATATCTTAAGGATGAGAATATGAAGGTTCAAACATTCATTAGTGGACTTCCATTAGAATTCAAGGATGGAATTGAGTATGATGAGCCTCAAACATAAGAAGAATTCATTGGAAAGTTGAAACATTATTATGAGCAGTCTAAGTGTGAGTCTAAGCCTAAGTAGGGTTAGAAAGGTAACAAAAATACTAAAGGAAAGTGGGATAAGAAGCAAGGAATACCTCAAGATGTAGGTAACAAGGACAATGTAGTGTCATACAAGAAGTTCAATAAAGTTGACAGAGGACACATATTTCATTTTGAGGAGTTGAATAAGGGTGATGGCAGGAATCCATTTCAGTGTTGGACTTGTGGTGGAGAGAATTGCAGGAGAGATTATCTACAACATCAGGGTGGAAGACCTTAAATTTATAGTGCTCAGGAGCCACAGATAGATGGATATGTTTGACATAGTATTCCCCATATTTATGTTGCATTGGATAATAGGTAGGATGATCATCAGGCATCTATTATCGATATGGAAGGTAAGATTTTTTATCAAGTTGTTTCTATTTTGATTGACCCTGGATCTAACTATAGTTATCTTAGTCTTGACCTGGTGGATAAGTGTTGCTTGAATAAAGAAGTGCATGCAAAATCTTAGTTGGTGCAGATAGATATAAGGACCAAGAAAAGAGTTCATAATTGGGTTAGAGATTTTGCATTTGAGATGAATGGTATGCCTACATATGCACATCTAAATGTGGTTCCTTTGGGTTCATATAATATGTTGTTGGGAAGGGATTGGTTGTACATTCACAGGACTAAGGTAGATTTCTATGATAAGGCTATTGAGTGCCTGAATGATGATGGAGAGAGGAGAATTTTGTAGGGAAAGAAGAAGCATACATTAGTGAGAATGGTTACAACTATGCAGGCAAAGTACAATAGCAGGAAAGGGTGTGTATTGTTTGCATTTCATATTTCCAGTGAAAAAGGGAAGGATGTTGATGATGTTGAAGTATTAAAGAGGTATCCAATTTTGCAACAGTTTTAGGATGTGTTTCCAACAGAGATTTTAGAGTTTCCTCCTATAGGGAAGTGGACTTTTCTATTGAGTTGGTACCAGGAGAAGCACTAGCATCAAAGGAACCTTACAGGATGAGCACTCTAGAGTTGGTGGAATTGAAGTTGCAACTTAAGGAAATTCTTGATAAGGGATACATTAGGTCAAGTGTATCACCTTGGGGTGCACCAATGTTGTATGTGAAGAAGAAGGATGGTACTCTTAGGTTGTGTATTGATTACAGGCAATTGAATAAGGTGATGATCAAGAACAAGTATCCTTTGCATTGGATTGATGACTTGCTTGATTAGTTGAAGGGAGAAACAGTGTTCTCATAGATTAACTTGAGACCATGATATCATCAGGTATGCATCAAAGAATAGGACATCTACAAGACCACGTTTTGTACCAAAGCACCTGACAAGAGTGTTAATATTGTTGAGAGAGGATCAATTGTATGTCAAGCTTAGAAAGTGCAGTTTATTTTAGACTAAAGTTCATTACTTGGGACATGTGTTGGAAATAATACTGAGAGGAGGGGTGAATTAGTATTTGCAATTCAATAACTTTTCAATTCCCAATTAGATTTATATACGGTACTTCAGTGACGTGAACTTGCATGTGTACGCAATTGTGATTAAGGAAACTAGCGTATACCCAAAGAACTTATGATTTAGTAAATTTATCATGCGTTGATCTTTAATCAGTGCCTCAACATCTTATTATATAGTAACTATGTGTAGTAATAACATAATAAACCATCGAACATAAACAACACACATGAACACCAATATTTAAGGTGGAAACCCAATGCGGGAGAAAAACCACTTGTTGTTGTCGCCTTTGTCTTCTTTTAATATAAAGAAAATTTGTTTACAATATTGTACTGGTGCAAAATCATACCAGTACATAGGCACCCACCTGCAGAAGGCTACAACCTTCTCTCATTTTCCATATTCTACTGGAAGGGAGCTACAAACCCCTAGCTCTTGCACTAGCCGATGTGATTACTAGTATGTAGGCGCCGACCTACAGAAGGCTATGACCTTCTTTCCTTGTCAATTGATGACCCAAGTATCGTTTCACCAAATTTTCATACTGGACCCATTAAAAATTTTGAAACTGAAACTACATCAACCAATAATCAGTTAATATGAACAATCAAATCACTGTCACCAGAACACTGTGCTGAACCCAGAAACTTGCATCATCATTCAAAAATAGCTGGAACCTCAAAAATCATACATCAGAATGCATATGCTACTTTACTAAACCCAACCTGCATGTATACATTACTTCCCTTAACAAAACCTGTGTATACCTTCAGAACTACTGAAGCATAAAATCTTCTGAATCAGATTTGTACCAACCACTAATATCATGAACATCTACTATCAATTTGCAGAGATCTAGATAGTCAGCATCAAATATAACCCTTCTCACATAATCAATCAATCAATTAGACACAAACTCCTTATACATTTAGTTTTACATTCAGATCTAAGAATACTTCATTAAAAAACAGTAGTAAAATAGCAGCACTGATAAGATAGATCAATCATTTCTGAACAATAGGCTTTTCCTTTGCATACACTACTTGGAAGAGTCAAACCTACATGTATACATGCCTTTACCAAGGCAAACTAGCATATAGATCTGCAAAAGCTAACTCACAACTTCATTTCTATTCCAAACTTTAGACATGCCCAGATCATGACATTTAAATAATAAAACATGTGTAAGCAATCAGATGTAGCCCAAACAACATCAGATCATTCAATGATAAGTCATTTCAGGTCTCATGATCCTGATCCAACATTGAATTCATGGTGCACAAAATATTTCACATCATATCACAATCATAGCACCTGCAACACAAAGTATACTTCAGATGGAATTATTCTTGAGAAACCCTTTCACTTGCACACCTTGACCCTTTGATCTTCTCCTCCCTATATAGTTTTTGGCCTTTCTCAATACCTCAGACCAAAACCACACTTAGGACATGTGGTATTCTTGGACAAGATCAAATAGTCATTACTCCGCTCAATATTGTGGTCTAATACCATAGTATTGACCCTTGGTATTCTTTACTCTTGAATTTCCTTGATTTTCCAACCCATATGCGCTTTCCCGCTTGTGAAAGTGTGCATATATGTGTACGTCCTTTTTGTTCTATGCACCTGCATGTATACGCTGCTTTGACAAGGTGAACCTGCATATACAACTTAAACTATCTGAAAACATCATTTTCCTTCAATTTCTTTATTTTGATCAGTAGACCTCTGTTCCAACTTCTTGTTCTTCTGTACCACTACCCTGTTACCTCTGAATTGACCTGTTACACTACGAGTAGCCTTTTATCAAAACTGAACTGACCTGTGAGTAAGTTACCATCAAGGACAAGACTTGTATCAAAATGCCAACAATCTCCCCCTTTGGACTTGATGGCAACAATATTGGTGTTGATTGCTACAAGCTGTAGAAACTGTTAGAGATATCAAGCAATCACCAAAATACACTCTCACCCTTTGACATAAAGGGAAAAGGGCGGACCAAGATATTCTCCCTCTTTGAGATACACTAAGCTATCCATGCTCCCCCTGAGTACATGTAGAGTCTACAAAGATATGTTTCCATAAATAATAACATGACTCTATAACTCAACTAAGTGTGTGTGACCTCTGTAAGACCAATGACTCATATATACATCAATCACCCAACCAAATGAGGATACGCCAAATTTGACTCATCCACCCAACCAACTGAGGATATACCAATTGTTTACACAATACTGAAATAGAAATTATTACATCATCCTTCCCATGCATAGTGGGGATACAAATTACATCATATGTCCAATAGGACTCATTCAAAAATAGACTATGACAGAAGGAGACCTATAACACCCTAGATCTTTACATGACTTATGCAACAATTGATATAAATATCTGAAGCCATAGCTGAAGTCAACAACCATAATGCCAACAATGTAGAATATTTGTGAAGGCTAAGGCTCCCCTTGAACATGTGCTACCTTTGCACTGTCAACAAATCATTCATCAAGGAATCTTCATCAATCAGATAAAAATCAATGAATAAAGCATATCAGTAGCTTGTAATCATCAATATCAGACTGAGCACCCATATCAGAGTCTGACCCACTATTTTTCTATCAAAAAATATATACGCTCCTGTAGCCACAGAAACTCGCGTATATATGTGACTATCCTTCATGAAACCCATGTATATGAACCTTCCTCTGAAAAGATGGATTTAAAAGCAGGATGACGTAGAAACTACTCCCATCTTTTGTCTTAGATAGTCAAATGTTTCTCTGGGAGGCAATTTGGTGAATATATCAATACCCTGTTCTTTGGAGGGAACATACTCCAATTTAACCTTTTGTTCAAGCACTTGTTCTCGTAGAAAATGGTACTTAATGGGTATGTGCTTGGTCTTGGAGTGCATGACTGGATTTTTCAAAATACTGATGGCACTTGTATTATCACATAGAATGGAGATGGGTGGAGTACATGTGATTTGAATGTCTTGCAATGTTTGCATCATCCAAAGTAGTTGTGTACAAAAATATGAAGTAGCCACATATTCTGCTTCAACTGTAGATAAGGAAATCAAAATTTGTTTCTTTTTGAACTAAGAGACTAACCGTGATCCCATATAGAATGCACCTCCACTAGTGATTTTTCGATCATCAACATTTCCTTCCCAATATACATCTATATATGCATGAAGAGTAAGATTTGTATGTTTAGGATACCATAGACCAAATTCTTGAGTTCCTTGAAGATATTTTAATATTCTTTTTACTGCCTGAAGATGTGATTCCTTTGGATTTGCTTGGAACTTTCCAACAATTCCTACTACATGCATGATATCGGGTCTGGTACCTATTAGATAAAGCAAACTTCCAATCATAGATTTGTATGTTGGTTAGTTCACTACAGGTGATTCATCATTAGAACTGAGACTGCATCCTATTAACATTGGAGTACATATTGGTTTTGAATCTTCCATTCTTTACTTCTTTAGAATCTACTTGAGATATTTAGTTTGTGAAAGAAAAATACCATCTTTTGTTTGTTGTACTTGTAAACCAAGAAAATAAGTAAGTTCACAAAGTAAGGACATTTCAAATTCTTGCTGCATAACTGAGGCAAAGTTTTGACTCATAGATTCTTCATTGCTACCAAAGATGATATCATCAACATAAACAACAATAATTAGCAGTTTATCATTTTCAATCTTTGTATATAAGTTGTTTTCTGCAGAAGCTTTTGTGAATCCTTGTTGTTGTTTAGATCTTGTTTCAGTCCATAAAGAGCCTTTTTGAGCTTGCATACAATTTTTGCATCATTTCCTAGAATGAATCCTTCTGATTGCTCAATATAAACTTCTTATTCTAAGTCTCCACTAAGAAAAGATGATTTTACTTCCATTTGATATATTTTGAATTTTCGAAAAGTAGAAAGAGCAAGAAACATTCTTATGGCTTCAAGTTTGGAAATAGGTGCAAAAGTTTCTTCAAAGTCTATACCTTCTTGTTGATAATACCCTTTACAAACAAGCCTTGCTTTGTTTCTAATAACCTCTCCATTTTCATTCAACTTATTCTTAAATATCCATATTGTTCCTGTAAAATTTTTATCATGAGGTATATGAACTAATTCCCAAGTATCATTCTTTTCAATTTGGTCAAGTTCTTCATCCATGGCCTTAACCCAACATTCATCTTTACTAGCTTCATTTACATTCTATGGTTCTATGGAGGATAGTAATGCTAGATAACTGGAGGTACATGTAAGAGTTCTTCTTGTCTATACTCCAAACCCTTTTCGTCCTAGAATTTGAGATTCTGGATGATTCTTTTGAACATACCTAGATGGAGTCTTTTCCCTGTCTGTTGTATCTTCTTCTAGTGCTTCATTGGTTTCTTCCTCTATATCATTTTAATTTGATACGAGAAATCATTCACCATCTTCCTAATTTTCATATTCCTCTGTTGATTTCATTTGTTCCGGATTTCTGCATGCTTCATCAATTACTACATCAATGCATTCAACAATTTTTCGAAGTATTTTATTATAGCATTTGTATCCTTTACTTCTAGATGAATAACCAAGAAGAATTCATTCATCTGCTCTGGGTTCAAACTTACCAATTTTTTCATCAATCCTTTTCATGAAACATTTTCTTCCAAAAACTCTAAAGTGTTTGACAGTAGGATGCTTACCATACCAAAGTTCATATGGAGTTTGATCACTATTTACCCGAACATTAGCTTTGTTGATAATAGTCACGGCAACAAATGCAGCTTCACCCAGAAGGTGGCAAGAGTTCCAGATTCATCAAGCATAGCTCAAGCCATTTGTTGAACTATTTTGTTCATTCTTTTTACTACACCATTTTGTTGAGGAGTTCTGGAAACATAGAATTGCCTTTTTATTCCATGTTGTTCACAAAAATCAAAGAAGTCATCTGATATGAATTCTCCCCCTTGATCAGATTTAAGACATTTGATTTTTTGATCTGATTCATTTTCAACTAAAGCTTTGAAGGCTTTAAAATTTTCAAATGCCCCATATTTATGCTTTAGTAGACCTATCCAGCAAATTCTGGAAAAATCATCAATGAATAAAATAAAGTACTCTTCTCCTCGAGGTGACTTTTTCCTTGTTGGTCCACAAATCAGTATGGATGATTTCAAGAGGCTTGCTAGATGATCCTTCTTTTTCATTGAAATGAACTCTGGTTTTCTTACCGACTTGACATGGTTCGTAAATGGTATTTTCTGGGATGTTGATATCTGGAAGATAACGAACCGCCTTGAGTCTGCATGTTTTTCTTATTTGAGAAAAACTTAGATGCCCCAATCTCTTGTGCCATAACCGGTTTTCATCAGTTTTTCTTAGATAGCAAGGTGTTTGTCCTCATTTCAGTATGTATAGATTGTTTGGAGTTCTTGTACCATTGATTAATCTATTTCCTTTATCAAGCTCACGAACCACACATCCGTTTGATTGAAACACAACTTCATTTGCTTGATCACATATTTGACTGACACTCAACAAATTATGTTTTAAACCATCAACATACATGACATTTCCATCTTTAACCTTTTCTTTAAAATAAATAGAACCTTTATCTTTAATGACAGTTGGTGTGTCATTTCGAAAGGAGACATTATTTTCCTTTTCTAAAGAATTATATGAATGAAGTTTATCTTTATCACATGTCATGTGTTTAGAGCATCCTCTGTCAATGTACCATTGATTCTCTTGTCCTTCTACAAACAGAGCTATGCCACATCTTTTTGATTGAAATTCCTTCTTTCTCCATACCTTGGAATTTGATGATGTTTGCTCCTTTTGAAGTGTTGGCCAAACTTTTCTCTTTCATTCAGATTATTCATGACCAAAGTTATTACAAAACGAACATTCAATTTCATCTTCAAGAGGAGAAAAGTTATTATAGGAACTTTTCTTGATTCCTATTATGATCCTTTGATTTCGTGCTTCTCTAGTCATGATGGTTTTGTAAGCAACACATTGAGCAGCCTTATGCCCAAAATTATGGCATGAAAAACATTGTCCATTAAAGAATTTTATGCGATCATAGAATCGTTTGGCATTGTTTACCTATTGGTTGATGCTTCTATTGATGTCATCCTTGGATTAAATTGAGCATGATTTAATTGATGAGTGCTTTTAGTATTTTGCAGATGATTGAAATATTGTTCATTGGTCTTTGTTGCATCAAGATAGCTTCTGGTGGAGGCTGACGAATTTTGTGATTGGGATGATTCTTCAGTATATCCAAGACCTGTCTTTATCAGAGGAGAACATTGAACTTTGATGATTTCATTTAAAGTTTCTGATCCTTTAGAAAATCTAAGACTAACATATTTTGTCTTCTCAAGTTCTTTTCTTAAACCCACAACTTCACATTCTAGTTTTTCATTGTGATTTTCTCTTTCAATGAGTTGATGTGTCAACTTGCTATGATCATATTATTTTCTTCAAGACAGACTTTGAGTTTTATGATTTCTTCAAGAAATTCTTCCTCTTCTAAGGCATCCAAAAAATCATCATTATCATAAGCCATGAGTAGTTTATAATCTTGTTCAGTTTCATCTTCATCACTATTAGATAAACCATCACTATTTTCATGGGGATAGTAACTTCTTTTATTAACAACATGTTTTCTATTGCCTTTTTCATATTCCTTTCCCTGTCATATCTACCATTATGAGGACATTTGGTAGCATAATGTCCAACTCTACCACAAGCAAAGCATTTGAATGGTATCTTAACTCTGTATCTTCTGGAACCCCATTGAATTTTCTTGACAAAGTTTGCCTCATCTTCTTCTTCTGAAATATATCCTGATTCATTGTGCTCTTCCTTTTCTTTTCCCTTTGCTGAGGATTTGAAAGTGGCTTCTCTCATATCTGAAGGACCTCCTTTCCTCATTTCAAAGGCAATTAGAATTCCATGAAGTTGAACCATAGTAATAGATTGAAGATCTTGATTTTCTTCTATAGCAGATACTTTTGACTCAAATTTAGAAGACAAAGATCTTAATTTTTTCTCTACTAAAGTAGCTTCCTTTATCTCTTCACCCAGATTCTTCATACAATTAACAATCCCATCTACACGTAAAAAGTAACTAGCAATACTCTCATCAGTATGCATCTTAATAATTCATACTAAATTTTGAGAGTTTGGAGCTTAGCATGATTTACCTGGGAGTCTCCTTCATAGCTCTGAATGATTTTGTCCCATATCTCTTTGGTTGTCTTGCACTGCATGACTTTGACAAATTCTAATTCTGACAGACTTCGTAATAAAGTATTGACTGCTTTGGCATTGGTTTCATATAACTTCTTACTTGCTTAATCTTTAGGTATTGCTACTGGAAATTGATATCCTCCTTCCACAATTTCCTAAACATCAGCTCCAAGTGACTAAAGATAGGCTTTGGTTCTTATTTTCCAATATACCAAGTTGTTCCCATTATAGATTGGTGGTCTGATAGATCCCATGCTTTTGTGATTGTTCATCTTGAAAGATCTGCCTTCAAGCGATCAAGCTTCTTCTGAAGGACCTACTCTAATACCAATTGTTGGAAATAATACTAATTGTTCAATAGCTTTTCAATTCCCAATCAGATTTATATACACTACTTCATTGAAGTGAACTTGTGTGTGTACGCAACTGTAATTAAGGAAACCAACATATACCCAGAGAACTTACGATCTAGTCAATTTATCATGCATTGATCTTTAATTAGTGCCTCAGTATCTTATTATATAGTAACTATGTGCAATACTAACATAATAAACCATCACACATAAACAACACACATGAACACCAAGATTTAAGGTGGAAACACAATGTGGGAGAAAACCCACCTGCTGTTGTCGCCTCTGTCTTCTTTAAATATAAAGAAAATTTGCTTACAATCTTGTACTGGTTCAGACTCATACCAGTACGCAGGCACCTACCTGCAGAAAGCTACAACCTTCTCTCATTTTCTAGCTTCTACTGGAAGGGAGCTACAACCCCCTAGCTCTTGCACTAGCCAATGTGATTACTAGTACGCAGGTGCTATCCTACAGAAGGCTATGACCTTCTTTCTTCCTCCAGGGACTACGTTTTATTAATTTTTAGACTGGATGATCCTGGTACACAACAATATAGTATGAAGGCCTCATTTCATCAAATTTTCATACTGGACCCATCAGAAACTTTGAAACTCAAATTGCATCAACCAACAATCAGTTAATCTGAACAATTAGATCATTGTCACCAGAACATTGTGCTGAACCCAAAATCCTACATCATCATTCAGAACTAGATGCAACCTCAAAAATCATACATCAGAATTCATACACTATTTTACTGAACCCAACACGCGTGTATATGCTACTTCCTTTAACAAAACTTGTGTATACCTTCAGAACTACTGAAACATAAAAACTTCTAAATGAGATATGTACCAACCAATAATATTCTGAACATCTATTGTCAATTTGCAGAGATCTAGATAGTCAACATCAAAGATAACCCTTCTCACTTAATCAATCAATCAATCAAACACAAACTCCTTATGAATTTAGTTTTACATTCAGATCTAAGAAGACTTCATTGACAGACAACAGTAAAACAATATCATTGATTAGATAGATCAGTCATTTCTGAACAATAGGCTTTTCCTTTGCATACGCTAGTTGGAAGAGTCGAACCTACATGTATACGCACCTTTACCAAGGTGAACCAACATATAGATCTGAAAAAACTAACTCACAAATTCGCTGCTATTCCAGACTTTAGACATGCCTAGATCATGACATTTAAATAATAAAACATGTGTAAGCAATTAGATCTAGTCCAACCAATATCAAATCATTCAATGATAACTCATTTCAGGTCTCATGATCCTGATCCAACATTGAATTCACAGTGCACAAAATATTTCAGATCATATCACAATCATAGCCCCTGCAACACAAAATATACTTCAGATAAAAGTATTCCTGAGAAACCCTTTCACTTACACACCTTGGCCCTTTGATCTTTTCCTCCTTATATAGTTTTTGGCCTTTCTTAATACCTCGAACCAAAACCACACTTAAGACTTGTGGTATTCTTGGAAGGGATCAAATAGTCATTACTCCACTCAATATAGTGGGATAATACCATGGTATTGACCCTTGTTATTCATTACTCTTGAATTTCCTTGATTTTCCAACCCATATGCTCTTTTCCTATTGTGAAAGTGCGTGCACATGTATATGCTCTTTTTGTTCTGTGAACCTGCGTGTATATGTTGATTTGACATGGTGAACCTACGTATATAGCTTAAACTATCTGAAAGCATCCTTTTCCTTCAACTTCTTGATTCTGATTAGTAGACCTTTGTTCCAACTTCCTGTTCTTTTGTACCACTACCCTGTTACCTTTACATTGGCTTGTTATACTGCAAGTTGCCTTTTATCAAATCTAGACTAGTGTTTGAGTGAGTTTCCATCAAGGACAAAACCTATATCATAATGCCAAGAACATGTTTTTTCTAAGCAAGGTATAGCAGTGGAACTGGAAAATATTAGAGCTGTCATGGAATGCCTAGCTCCTAGTCTTGAAGATTGCAGATACTAATAAGTAGTTTGTGGTATGTACAGATGTTTGTAAGAGAGGACTTGGTGGAGTCATGGGTCAAGAAGGACAAGTGGTATACTATGAGTCAAGGAAGTTGAACAAACACGAGCATAACTATGTGATTCATGATCTTGACTTAGCAACTATTATTCATGCCTTTAATATGTGGAGATAATACCTTCTTGTCATGAGATTTATTTTATTGAGCGATCACAGTGGGTTGAGGTACTTGTTTGACCAACCTAATCTGAATGTTAGGCAATATAGATGGTTGGATATCCTCAATGAGTTTGGCTTTGAGATCAAGTACATTAAGGGAAAGGAGAACAGGGTCATGGATGCTCTTAGTAAGAGAGTGTAAGGGAATCACATTGTGGCAACTAATTTTTATTGGATAGATTCACAAGAGTGTATCATACAAGCAGGACAACATGATGATAGGTACCATCAATTGAAGCATAGATTATAGAAGCAAGGTGAAGGTGATAGAGATGAGGAGTATCATCTCACTATAGATGGCTTGTTCAGAATCAGGAATAGGATTTATGTACCAGATGGCAGTGAGCTCAAGAACCTTATCTTGAGGGAGTTTCATGCTAAGCCATATTCATATGACATGATATCAAAAGACATTGACCATAGTTAGGAAATTCTATCATTGGACAAACTTGAAGAAAGAGGTGGTTGAGTTTGTTGCGAGATGTTTGGATTGTCAACAGGAAAAAGAAGAGTGTAAGCATATATTTGGTTTGTTGTAGATGATTTTGATTCCAGAGTGGAAATGGGAGTTCATTTCCATGGACTTCATTACAAGTTTTCCAAGGTCATCGAGACAAAATGATTCCATCATGGTTGTGGTTGACAGGTTATGTAAGGTACCTCACTTCATTGTAGTTAAATCTACAAGTTCAGTTAGTGAGGTAGCTTAAATCTTTATCTAGGAGATAGTTCGATTGCATGGTGTTCCTAAGAAGAGGATATCAGACAGAGATGCCAAGTTCGCTTCTAGGTTTTTGAAGGAGTTGTTTGCAGGTTTGGGGACAATGTTATCTTTTAGCAAAAATTATCATCCATGGATAGATGGACAAACAAAGAAGGTCAATAGGATTCTTAAGGACATGTTGAGGACGTATGTTATGCATCAGAAGAGGAAGTGGGAAGAGTATATTCCACTAATTTAGTTTTCATTTAATAATGGGTATCAAGAGTCCTTGAAGATGATTCCATTTGAGATTCTTTATTTGTAGAGTTGTAATACTCCTATTAGTTGGAGTGATATAGTGAAAATGGTGTTGATTGGATCAAACATGTTGGTAGAGATGGAACAGGAAATGTAGGTTATTAAGAGGAATTTTAAGGAAGCACGAGACAAGAAGAAGAGTTGTACAAATCAACACATGGAATTTAAGGAGATTCTGGTTGGGGAGCATGTGTATTTGTGCATCAAGCCTAATTGGAGCTCCTTGAGGGTTGGGTCATATGTTAAGCTAGAACCTCAGTATTGTGGGCCTTTTGAGATCCTTGAGAAGATTAGACCAGTGGCCTACAGACTTGCACTACCTTCAACAATGAAATTACATGATGTTTTCCATGTTTCATTGCTTAAGAAGTATGTCCAAGATGTTGATCATGTGATTGATTGTTCTATATTGAGGGTGGAACCAGAGGGAGAATTCTAGCCAGAACCACAATGCATATTGTAGTGGAAATAGCTCATGCTCCATAACAGAGAAATCGATCAGGTTAAAGTGTAGTGGAAGCACTTTAGGCCCAGTAAGCTAGATGGGAGATGGTTGATCAAATTTGGCCTTTATATCCTTCATTATTTGTTGGTTCAAGAAAATGAGTTTTTGGTATATGTATATGTATATATGGATGTTATTGTAGATACTATAATGAGTTGTGTTATAAAGCTCCAATAAGTAGTATTTTTTTCTTTCAGCAGAATGCCATTGTAAATGATGCATCGAGCTATGTTATAAAGCTCCATGGGCAGTATGTTTTGTTTTAAGAGATTTGTTGGTCGCAAGTGTCATAGAACACTGAGGACAGTGTTTCCCCAAGGGGGAGGGGTTTGTAATGGCCCCTAGTTTATTTTCCATGTAAATAAAATCAAACTAAGGTCATGGGACATGTATTCCAAGCTAAATGTTCAGAAAAATACTTTAGTGGGAATCAATTGTGATTAATTAATGGCTATAGAAATTGGAAAAGGAATTGGCAAAGGCAAAGAGACAATAATTAGCATTTTATTTATGAAAATAAAGGAAAATAGGAGAAAAGGAAAGTGAATAGAAACAAATTTACATGTTAATGAAATTAGAGGAAAAATGAAGGAAATGAAGAAAATAGAGGCCTCAATGGTAAAAAGGCTTCTGAGAATCAATTCACATCTTTTGTTGGTTCTACTTTTTCAGTTTAGTTTTGGAGCTCTCATTTCATTATCTCATTCTCTCATACTCTTGCACACTTAGAGAATTATTGGAGAACTCTAGTATTTACTTGTGTTTGGAGAAAGAAGTCAAAGGAAAGCAAGGAAGCACAAGGAAATAGTTGGATCAGTGGCTACAACTGGATTTATTTCCAGGTAATCAATTGCATGTGTCATTTCCTCGCTAATTTTTGGATGCATGGTATATGCATGTGATTATTTAGTTATGTGTTATCATTGGCATGGATATTTTCTTATATTGATAGTGGTTTTATGTTAAAATTGGCAACCAGGGAAAAAATTCATGTGGGTCATCTTATTCATGGCTGATAATATTTTTATTAGATTCCTCTCGTCGAGAGCTGTAGGATTGATATAAAGATCATCCGCTTCCGATAAGTATTCATGGAGATATGAATTTATTTTGATTATGGAATTATTATCAAGCCGACCTAAAACTCATGTAGGTTCAGAAGCCCAACAGTCACATCTATTCACCCACCAACATTGTGTATAAATATAATAGGACTTTTCCTCATTTGCATCTCATCTCATCACATCTCTCTCTCTCTACTGCAGATATGAGTCTCTTCTCTACTACGCTGAAATGGGTCTCTCTCTCTCACACATGTGAAACCGGAAGTTGTTGAATTTGAAGCTGTAACTGCAGAATTAAAGATTGACTTACGTGGCCTAGAAGATATCCTAATCTGAACTGCATTTTAGGTTCATCTGAACCTCCTTTTAAATTCGCAACGTTTGGTGGTGGAATGAAGTCAATCCGATGAACGGTTTGCAAGATATCGACTGCCCTAGTTTGAAGCCGGAAACTGCTGAAACTGAAGCTGCAACTGCAGAAGTAAATATTGACTTAC
>APFE031696182.1:0-14261 GCA_000404065.3 Pinus taeda | reverse complement strand
CTCCGAATTTTGAAAACAAAATCAATTTTCTGAGTTATTGTTTTCAATTTCATTTGTCCAAAGTCTCTTCTAATTGCAGATCCATTGGTCAATAATATCATTTACCAATCAAACCATTCCAAGCATCAAATACAGAGCTTATATTTTGTTTTTAATTATTTATTTAAATAGAATTTGATTGGGTTGGATTTAATTGCCAGAAATGATATTTTGATTGCATTTTAATTTATTTTGATTTCTCTTGCAGGAAAACAGTGGAAAAGATATGGAGAAAAGGATTTCAAGCAATGAAAATGCTACAACAATTAAAGATTGGAATGAGGAGCAAGTAAAAAGATATTTGGAAGATTTCTCTTCAACAAACTCCCCTCTCCAAAATTCCTTCACAAATATTATAAATAACAGATTGCAGAATGGAATAAAGGGCTGCTCTCCTCTGCAATTTTAGACTCCATGAAAGCACTATTGTAATTGGAATTTAGAGTTGTAGGAGGGAGGAGTGAAAAATCTCAGATCTGGGGATTATTGAGGATTTTCCCTTTGTATATTGAATTATGTATGAAGAACAAAGCTTGCACTATCGTGGCTCTAGTTTTTGAAGGCAGAAGTTCAAGCAATGTAAAGGGCTGTTGGAGACCAATAACAGAGAAATGGATGCAATAAATTGGTATTTCTAATACTATTGTTTCAAATATCAGTTTTAATTTTATGGTGATAGGAATGCGTCATTTTATTCATGTTTGTGCACTATTGTCAATATGGGTAATTTGTCTCAATCTTGTTATTATATATCTCTGTTTTTATGGATTAATTTCTCATTTTTGAGTAACTACTTACTCTGAAATCTGTCTTATGAAACTGATTTATTGAATGATTATGTGATGTGAACTATTTCCACATATCATTATTCAATTATTGGATTTATTGATTTGATAATCAATATCGTTTTGTGAACTACTTCCTGAATGTTGTTGGTTTATTATTTCAGTTTTAAGGTCTCAATAGAATGTGTTTTGGTAACCATAATATCAGTTAATTGAACTACTTCATTAACTTGATATTCATTATAAACAAGACATATTTAAATCCCAATATTTTGATTATCTTGCTCTTAGTTGGGTTAGATATATATCTGCCTAATTAAGATAGGATTTAGATTAGTTTCTTTTGCTTGCATCATAGAATAAACTTGCATTTAGAGTAAATTATACATTCTATTAAGTCCTCTCCCCAAAGAGGCAAAAGTTTAGTTGTGGCTTGGCTGAACCCAAATAAGCTTAAGGGTCATTCTCTTGCCTGATCAACATGAAGAAGTGATCTGATATCCCTATCTATTGGTAGTTAAAGATACATTATAAACCAATAGCAATAGGGAGAAGGTAACTGGACCTAGTTAAACCAGTGGGAGCCACCACACCAAACGGAAAAGGAGCTGCTTTAAGGTCCGGATCGGGTGGTTATCCCCCATTGTTGTTGCAACGATTTTCGAGGCATCAACACAACTAAAGGACCCTCTTGATGTATGCATTGATTCTGGGGGGAGGGCTTCCTAATAACATAGTTGTAACTCGGTACACAAAGAGATCTATGAAATCGGTATAAGAATACTGAGAGTCATATTGATGGGTTAATGAAGTCCAAAAGACCATTGATCTAGGGTTGCCTCTGGTATCAAGCTTTTGGAGGGTGATTGGAAATTTATTAGCTTGATAATACAAAAACAAATGATATAGATGTGAAGAATATTTAAACACTTTTTCATTATCCAACCTCATGAACTGATCATGCATCTTATCAGCAATGAACTTGGCATAGTCAAACATGATGGCTGGGGGCTGCCCAGGAGAGTAAATGGACATGAAGGCTATGATGATTTCATCAACAAATTCACTTGTGGTTTGGCCTAATACACTAGATATAATGTCTACAATTTCTCTGCCAAGATCACAGAATATAGTCCACATGTAAGGGGGAGAGTCCTTTGGAGTGTATTTTTCTTCCTTGATAAAGTTCTAGAATAACCTAGCAAGCTTGATTGATGTGAGTGTAGGGAATCTATTCAGCAAATCTCCAACAGAAAGAGGGGTCAGGTTTTGGATTGGTTGCAATTGGAGCATTTCATTTATGGATTTGGCAGTGATGGTAAACAATATAGAATGGTCTGGGGTCATTACTACCCTTTGGCTGGATTATAGCTCATATGGCAGTAATGGATGATTTCTGGGAAGATATGAACTCTGGGGAACTGGTGCTTGGGTAAAATTGATTCCCAAAGTCCAATGTAGTTTGCATGGTTCAGGTACTGGTCTCTATACCTGCAGAATAGTTTCAAAGGGGACTCTTGAACAGAGGTGTCTTTAATCTGAAAATATTTATCGGCTAGTGGGAGATGGTCTAAATCCGTGTGAGGAGTAGAAATGGGCATGATATTCAGTGCAATTGGGGTATCCATCTTTGGTTCTTATGGATTCAAGGATGGGGGCGAAGGGTTTTAAGTGAATTTTGGGAAAAACTGGTCTAATTCAGGTATTTTGGAGTCACGAGGCAATTTTATTACTAAATTACTTAGGAATTGGAAGCAATTTAGTCCAGGTTGTGGAATAAAATAGGGTTTCTCAGTGAATTGGGATAAATACTTGGTTTCAGCTTTTGCATGGAGTAATGGTGACTGTGCATTGTTTGCAGGAAGTGCATGGGACTGCAAGGTGGTCTGGAGTTTCAACAGCTTTAGTTAGATGGCAGTTGGCCGTAGGTTGATGGTTGCACATACTTTGGTGCTTGCATGGAGGTCAAAGTGCTCTTTTTTCATGATAAAACAAAAAACAATGAGTTTTTTTAGTTTTATTTGTAAAGTCAATGATTTTGGCCAGTACTCTGGGAAAAGGACACTTGGCGACAAGCCGGAAATGTAACAGTTTGTCGTTAAGCAGGAGGCAGTAAGCAGGATTGTATCGCATCGCTTTCAGGATAAAGTGGTTTTGGGGGCAGGCCACCTAATGCCATTCATCAGGTGCCACGTAGCAGCGGGGTGAATAGTGAAACCACCCACATTGGGCTGGTAAAGGTTGGCCTTCAGAGGCTGCCCGATATGAGCATCGACTGTTGTATCAAAAGGGGTCAGATCGCACAGTGATCAGGGCGATGATTTGATCTGAGGTTTAATGGAGGGGACTAATGGGGTTTTAATGTGCGGAGGGACTAATTAATTGCAGATAAGGGAGGCTTAATGACGTCGGGAGTGATTTCATTGGCGGGGATAGATTATTAATTAATCACTGATTGATTAATTAAAATCTTTCATTTTGGCGGTGGGTCGTGGTTATTAATTAGTCGCTGATTGACTTAATTAATCCCATTAATTATTTATTAATAAGGGTTATGTTTCAAACCTTGGGGTGGGATATTAACATATGGTGTTTTTTAATAAAACATATGGGAAAGGGGTATTTTTGGGACTTAATAAATAAAGTTAGAAGTCAATATGAATTGAAAGCAGAAAATAACTTAGTGCCAAGTTAAATGTGTATTTATAATTTATTTTCTTTGTATAAACACATTATAACCTAGGCTTAGTGTTATTTTGTGGGTTTTTATGAAAAAAGGGGTTTTGCTTGGGGGAATTACTTTTTCTAGGAAAATGGTGATTTTACCTTAGGAAAAGGGATTTTTTAGAGGAGATGAGTGAATTATGGAAGGGGTGAATGTTGGTGAGGGGGATTTTAGTACTTAGACCCTATAAATTATTGGGTCGAGGGTCTGGTCCCTCTAGAAGTCAGAGAAATGTCCTGAGCCCCTTTAACTTAAGGCTTTAGGTACTTTTGTCTTTACTTATGGGAAATTAGTAAACTTAAGGGTAAAATGAATGGGGAAATTAATCACTTGACTTTGTGTAAATGCTCAATTATCATCCATAATTTAGCAACTTGATGATGAAAGTAAATGATATGATCTTAGCTAATCATTCATCACAATTCTATAACCATGCAACTACTTACCCATCTACTCATCCTACCATTTTTTCTACTCTTTATTAGGGTGCACTTAAGTTGGAAAACCCTTATCAAAACTTTTATTTTCTTTTTACAAAAGTAATCTATCTAAGTCTATCTTTATTACATCCAAGGGCTCAGATTAAACTGTTGAGCTCCTTTTATTTACTCTACCTATTTACTTTTATGAGAAGATTAAATAGTTTGGTCAAATTTTATTTTCTATCTCTAAGCATGAAATTCAAAACATGGAACAACCAAGATTAAACTGTTTGGTTACCATGGATTTTGGCATGAATAACAAGTTGCACGCAATCATTATTATGCAGAAAAGTAAATAGTAGTGGCATTTGGACTTGCACACTTTTATGGTCTTTTTGGTTTCCCTTGGGGTTCATTTTTCATCTTTTTTGACCTTTTTACTCTTTTTGTCCTTTGATTTTTCTTTTAGGACATACCCTCTTTACATTTTTTATTTTATTTTTTTGATATTTTGAATATGGAAAACATTTGCAGAAAGCAAAGGTATGTACATATTATAGATTTGACCTTAGCCATTCAAAAATTATGACACCTATTGGTATAGGAACATAACATCTCCAACGGTAACCAAGGGGGAGGGGGTCTAAAAAGTGATCTCCCCATTTACCACCTGCGAAACATGTCACCTCCAGTATTATTTCAAACCCCACCCCCCCACCCCCCTTGAAATCTACTTTCCCTCTCTCACCTACTATTGTGACCATTGAACCTCACACTTCTACTCCACTCCCCTTTCATCAATTGGCGCTTCCTATCCCCACCTCACTCCAATGCAATGCCACCACATGACACTTCCCACTTCACTCCTCTCCCATCCGTTACATCCATTCCTGCTCAAATCCAATACACCCCGCCACTTGGCACTCCTAAGGTTGGTCTTGCTTCCGATCAGGAAATTGTTCAAACACTCAAGGCTCCTCATCACTCATCTGTATGCACTCAAGATCAATCTAACACTTAGATTTTACTTCGTCCACTCGAACTACACAATCCCATTGCTTAGGCATTGGAGGAGTATGACATTGTAAACACTCGTGCACAACACAAGTTATCTTTGTTTCTTTAGTTTGCTTGCATGTCATAGTCAAGAGTGTGCTTATGCTTCAAAATTGCACGTACTGTCACACAACACCATGATAAGTCCGTAGATTGCCCGTCATGCACATGCAATCACTTATGTCCCATGGGAACTTTGAATAACGAAGTGTGGTTGTCTTCGTTGTTATATCTTTCTTGCTTACTGGTTCACACAACGGGGCTGCTCATGGACCAAACCTTCAACAACATGGGTCTACCAATGCAGCAGTGACTACATTGAAAGTATCACTTCATGTGATCAGGCCCATGTACCATTAGTGTAGGAGTAGGAGTAGTGTTTGCTTTCAGTCGTTTGCTTACATGATTTGTTTGTTTGCTGGTTTGTTTACTTGCTTCACTTTCATTTTTTCTTCTGCTCTTGCTTTGCTTTGTTGATTTTTTATTCATTCGCTTGTTTCATTCATAGGTTAGTTTTGCATGAAACCATGTATGACTCTTGAAGTGAGCTGGGTAAAGTACAAGAGGGCTTGTACGACTATCACTACTTGGTTATCTATCATCTTTCTTCTGTATGATGAACTTATTATGTTTAGTCCATGATACATCAAAGGAAAATACGTACTGTTCGAAGTGAACCTTGGTGTAAACAAAACACTTGCACACTAACTAGTGTTACCTTCTCTAGTCAATTATTTTTGGGTTAACCCTTGTCAGCTCAGTCAAGTAGAGTAAGGTAAGGGGGAAAACCTTAATAGTCACGTCAAATATACAATAAACTACTTCTCTGCTGGAACAACCTCTTCTGCTCTCAATAAGTCAGGATCCCTCTTCCACCTCTGAAATGAATAAGTGCTATGCATAATGAAAAATGAAAAAAATGAAAAGTTAAAAATTCAAAACGAAAAATGAATAATGCGAAAGAAGAGAAAGGATTCCTGTGTAGGGAGGTGATGCAAGTAACTCTGCCGGGGTATTGACTAGGCTCCCTAGCAGTGGAGCCATGCTTGTGTTCCTATGTGACTCCACCAAGTTACTGTCCAGGCCTGCTGGCAATGGAGCAACACCAGAGATGAAACTAAGACTCTGATGACTATACTTCTTGTGCACCTATATACCCCTCAACCCCAATCAAAAGAAATGTGTTGCCTTGGCTTGGAATGTGTGTCAATCGACTAAGGGATTGGAAGATGCTACATCTTACAATCAAGTTAGTGTGAAACCAAGATGAGTTAAGAACTGAACAATACTTCCAGAGGTGTTAGACTTGCTTTTCATGAACGAGGTCTATGCAGAGAGCTGGAGTTCTACCAATGTGTCACCAAGTGTTGTAGCGGCTACAACCACCCTTCAAAATGTTTCCTTAACCCATTTTGGAGCCTCTCTACCAACCTTACACAACACTTTGTATTGCTTTGTCAAGTACTCAAGCTTCAATATTTTCCTCGCACAAAGGGAGCTTGTCAATCACAATTGATCCATTCCCCTCACAGGCTGCTCACCCAAACTTGGTCCAGCTGCAGGCTGAGCAACTTCCCCTTGAAAATTGTGTGTTGCTCAAGGGAAACCAGCCTTCCCTTCAGGAATTGCGCAATCCTCTCTGACAGCCTGCTGGGCTCCAAGATTTCACAATCTTGCCAACCAACCCTCCCTGCAGGATTTGCTGAAATTTTCCTAGCAGCAGGCTCTTCAGCCCAGGATTTGCACAAATTTGGGCAGCTGTCAGTTGCTCTACCCAGAAATTGTGCAAATCTCCTAGGAAACTAGTCCATCTCCCAACCACAAATGCGCATTTTTCTCCAACAGTCGAGCAGTCTCTTGCATGTGCAACTGAGTTTATCGGTTCCCTTCAGGACTAAGAAAAATAGACTTGCATGCATGCGCTGTTTCTCCCAAGGTAGCATGCAAAGGCATCCCTTGCTTAAGGGATCTATGTTTAGCAGTTGGAGGTTACATGCAAGGAGCAATTCCAAAACCTCCCACCAAGTGTCGCTTCCCCTAGATTCGTGGCATGCGAGTCATAACCTCGATGTTATCAAAGCTCATCAACTGGACATTGCAGAGCTCATTCCTCACATCAACCTTGCAGCTCTGACATCCCACATCATATCTAGGAGCAGTGGGCACATTTAGATCAACTGTTTTGGGGTAAGCCACCTTCCCATGCCTTGTGCTACATTTCAGTCACTTTTTGTGTTTTTGCTTGTGGGAGTACTGTTTGCTTGATTTATTTGAATGCTTTTTAGGCACAAAATCGCCCCACAAAATGTTTTGGGGCTCAAAGCCCAAGTTTTGAGTAATATTATTGTAAATCTCCTTGAATTGCGGGCGCGGAGCGTGAATTGTATGTTAGAGTCATAGGGCTGTTCACCCTAAGTTTTGAATGTAGTGTCAGCCTACCCATGGTCCGCAGACCATGGGATTGTATAAATAGAGCGAGGATTTAAGTTGTAAAGAAGTCAATGAATCAATAGAAATGGACAGAATAAGATAGGGAAGCATAGAGAGAGACGCTAAGTGTCTTGGGTTGTAATAGTAGGAAGAGGCTCTGCAGTTGAGTGCGCAGAGGCCTAGTAGAGTCCACAAATGAGTGCGTGGGGTAGATTTGAGTCTGTAATAGAAGGAAGAAAATAATAAAGAGAAGTTTTATCTAAATTCCGTGTATCTGTTCTTAAGTTCTTTAATGCTTGATATCATTGGCAATTATACTGTTTATTTATTGTGCACACTTATTGTTGGAAATAATACTGAGAGGGGGGGGGGTGAATCAGTATTATCAAATCAGTTACTTTTCATTTTTCATACTCAGATTTATATACGCGGCTTCAGTTCAGTATATCCGCGTATATACGCGACTGTGTTAAAGGCAACCAACGTACATGCAGTAATCTTATGATTTAGTTAGCTTATCTTCAGTAAATGCATCAGAACATTATTAACCACATTAACAGTAAACAGGTGTAGTAAAACAATACAGATCATCACACATAAGAAGCACACATGAACACCATGATATAGGTGGAAACCAATGTGGGTGGAAACCACCTGCTGCATTTCATCTCTTTCTTCCTTTAATATAGAAACTTCTTTTACAATGTACTGTTGCAGTCCTTTACCAGTACGAGGCTCTACTGCGAAGGCTAAACTTTTTAGCCTTGTATTAGCCGTTCCATTTACTATACGTAGTCTGGCCTACTGAAAGCTCCAACCTTCACTCGTTTTCCAGCTGCTCCTGGAAGGGAGCTACAACCCCCTGGCTCTTGTACTGGCCAATATGTTTACCAGTACGTAGCTACTAGCCTACGATCATCCATGGACCACGTTTCATACATTTTCATACTGGATCCATAAAACAATCACCATTGCAATACAACCTGCATCTTCAATCTCTGAATCACCCAATACTGAACCCTGTCAACAACACAGTCACAGACTACATAACTCTGCAACAACAACCAAATCTAATAGCAACTTCAAATATCATACTTCATACTGTATATGCTACTTGGATGAACCCAACCTGCGTGTATACGCACTTTTACCAAAGACAACCTGCGTACAGATCTGCAAATTCTACCTCATAACTTTGCAGCTATTCCAAACATCAGAACATACCCAGATCATAACATTCATACAATAAACATGCGTCAATAGATCTAGTCTATCCATACTCAAACCATATAAAGATAATCATTCCAAGCCTTGAGATCCCAATTCATCATTCATCATCCTTCACATGAGTGCCTCCTTGGTTCAGATCAAGCAAGGCATCACCAACCCATAACCAGCATCTAGATCTCACACTTTATCAGATGTTCATCACTTACTCACCCTTTCACCCACACTTGGCCTAATGATCTTCTCCTTATATAGGTTTATGCTTCTCTCAATACCATGGTCCAAAACCATGTAGAAACAATACCATGAACCCAATACTTGGGGTCGTCACTTCGGACCAAATACCATGGACCAATACCAAAATACCATGGACCAAATACCACGGACCAAAGCTTCGTTTTCTGACATGTACGAGCCTTTCCTTTTGTGAACCTGCGTGTGTACGTATATGTTTGGTCAATTTAGTGATGTCTAAATTGCAACTTTTAAATGTCAACCCGGGGCTCGTAAGCTGATGAATTGAGGTGTACTGTATGTACTTAGGCAACTATTTCTTAAGCTTTTGTCGTTTTTGACTTTTTAAGTTTGTTTTCAAGTATATCTCTCCTAATGTGATGTGACGGAAATGAAATAAAGCGAGTGAAGTGTGTGAGATTGTGATGAGCTTTTTATAACTTAAAAGAAAGCTTGAACAACAACTGAAATGAAATCAACTTTTAAAGGAAAATAAAGGCATCAAATAAAAGACTAATGACATTGGCCCAGTATCTCCGCTGCTGCAAGAAAATGAAAATGAAATCTATGTCAAATAACAACTAAGCAATGTGAAACTAAAGTAAATCTACATAAAAGAAAGACTAGTCACAAATACTTTAACTTCTTCTTAACCTCTTGCCTTTTAACTGAATATATCATATGAGAGACAATTACAAATAAGCCAAGCAATTGTGAGTTCTTGAATCAACTAAACCAATCTGTGCTAAGTGATATTTTGGTCCTTAATGAAGATATTAAATTATGAAGAAGGAACCATCAATAGATAAACAACTTGATGTCTAAAAGCAGAAAGCAACTATGCAAATTAACTAAATGATAGTAAGGAAATAAAAGCTGCAAAACAAGGAAGGTCAGCAACATAGACAAGATGATCACAAGTGTCACTAGTTGTGAAAAATAGAAGAAAGAAACTGTCCCGGGCACGCCTAAGAAACTTGCATAACACACTGATCAGTCATGGAAAAGTGCAGAAATATAAACAAGCAAAATTCGAAATGTATATACAGCTATTAAAACACATCAATCAAAGGCATTATATACATAAAATGAAAGAAAGAAATGCAGGAAATTAAAAGTACTGTACAGGCCTTTAGTAAACAGGGGCCCTCTGCCTACTCCAGCCAGTTCAAAGATCAATTACGCGTTTAAATGGAAAAACAATCTTCTCATATATTATGCATGAAAATAGAAAATACAGTGGGAGTTCAACAATACATATCAGCAGCTAACAACTAACTATCCAGCGTTCAAAGACGCTTTATTTATAACTGCGGAAAGCGAACTAACTTAACGGAAACTAAGCAATTCGAGCAACTGTGCAAAAACACGTAGGCTTGCTGCGTCCTTGGATTTAGGCAACGGTCGTTGTGGGCATTCAATCCACTGTTGGATTCATGTTTCCCACTATCTTCATGACTGAGGACGATGCCACCTGTTCTTCACGTCCTCTAAAACAGAACACGCAGAGCCGTGCCACCGCCAATGACCTCTGTTGACCGAAGTTGCCTCCTCGTTGACCACGGGTTTTGATGACTGGTTTGGGTGATTTGGAGGGACACACACCATGTCCTTGGTTCCACGAACTTGCCCATGTGGCTCTTCTTCCCGAAGGACACCTGGAACATATCATTTAATAAAACAGCTGCGAAATCCAGGGTTGGCTGCGGAAACCGGGATCAGCTGCGGAAACCCTGTGTGAGCTGCAGAAACACAGCACTTTGAACCAAAATTCTAAACCAAACACAGTCATTAGCATAATTAGCAAACCATGTAAAAAGTCCTAAAATACAATGATTTGAGCAATTTGATGGAGGGAATGAGTGGCAAAAGAAGGAAATGAATAGGAAAAGGAGGCTAAGAGGATGTATAAAGAAGTGTAGGTTTGAGGCTCAACATACCCCCACTGTGAAGGTGTTGCATGTCCTCATGCAACCAAAACTTTGTCATTGTTTTTTTCAATCCATGTGTTCAGATGCTTCTGCCAAAACATCTAGCCTTCTTCTCTTTCTTCTTGCTTCCAAAATTGTCCTTGGTTTCTTGAATAAACACCTGAACCTCAAATTGATCAATGCCCTGCTCAATTTCTTACATTTCCCTTTCAATTTTCTGTTCTTCTTCTGCCAGAGTCCTAAGTGAAGCATTGTATTGTCATGGACCATTTTGTCGACTTTGCTTTGTTCTTTCAATGCTTCGTTTTCTTGTTTAATATGCCGGTTCAGGACTTCTAGTTCAAACACCTCCTGTTTTAAAGATTGGACCTGTTCATTAAGAGGAAATGTAGTGCTTGGACCTGCCACTGATTGCTCCAAGGTCTCTAAATAATTGTATACCTTCTGCTAGTCAGGATCAATTTCAGGTGTTCTTCTTGGGCTATGTTCAAAATCAAATTCTGTTTGCGGTTCTGGCTGAAATGGACTCTCTTCGCGTGGAGGAGTGGACTCAAGGTCAAGCTGAGTTGGAGCCTTTTCAGGTGTACCTTCTCCCAAATCAATGAAATGTGATTGTTTTTCTTTAGTCACACTCATTCTTTCTTTAAGTCTACTGCTTCTTCTCACTGGTGCACTAGTGCTCTTTTGCTGGGCACTCTGTTTTTCTTTCTGTTTCTTCTTTGAGAGGGCAGCATCTTGAAGTTGTGATAGTCTATCAGCCAAGGTTTAAGAGTCTTCTTCTACTGAAGGTTCAGGTGATGGATATGATTCTTGAACAATTGTTTTCCCTTTATCCTTTTTCTGTTTCTTGGTTTTATCTCTCTCTTCCTCTTCTTCTTGAGTGGTTTCCTGAGTTTCTACAATAGGAGGATCCTGGGTGCAACATCTCTTTTTGTTCTCCTACTTCATTTTGGGATTCTAGGAGAACTGCTAGCAGAGGCTTCAGTTACTTCTTGGAAATGATTCCTGACCAAAAAATTTTCCCATGTATCCTTGTTATTTTTCAATTGATCCTTTATGAGAATTCTAATGAACCCGTGATGATACAAGTGGGGTTCAATATGGCCTACATTCTTTTGGACAGTGGAACTCATTTTCTTTAGGCTTCATAACAGAAAGTAGGGTAAATTGATGGCAAGGCCTTCCATGAAGTTCATCATAATTCTTGCATGGTACATATACATGGTACCAAAGCGGCCCTCACATGTAATAAACTTTTGAACAAGTAATAACAATGCAGTCCATTCTTCCTTAATTACATGTACAGGAATCCCTTTAGTAAATATTGAAGTGTCCATACCTAGGTTCTTGAGCATGTTCTTCCATCCCTGATCTTCCAGCCCTCTTTTTTTAAACCATCTGTCTCCCACCTCAGGTAGACTGGTTTCCGTGGCTATGGTATTCTCTGTTATTGTAAATTTCAGGTCCCCTACTTCCACGGTGTTCCCATTGAAGGATCGAGCAAATGCCTTCATTACCTCCTTGTCATATCCTCTAAACTTTTGAATGAACTTCAACCATTTTGCTTTCTTCAATGCTTCCTTCATCTGAGGATACCCTTCTAAATATTTTGGACCTTCGAGTTCAACTCTAAGCAACTTCCCCATCTTCGGCTCTCAACTTTGGCTGAAGCTTCGACTGTGTATGGATGCTCGAGGAGGATGCTCACGGGAAAACAGGTGGATTACGGCTGTAAGTGGAGTAGCCACAATGCAAAGCGTATTGCAGACTGTAAGTGGGGTTTGAAACAGAGCTGTGGAGTTTGCAGCGGAAATGGAAGTGAAAATGGTGTGAGTATGAGGGAGTAGAACACAAAAAATGAGTTCAATGCGTACGGAAATGGAGTGATAAGTGGATGGAATAACGGCCGAATCCTTTAGAGCCGGGTGGCTTACGCACACGTATCAGTATTGGCTGCGGAAATCATGGTGTAGAAGAGACGTAGTATAATAGGTCATTCTTTCGTACGCCCAATAAATGAAAGCGCAGTCCATTTCGAATTTGGATTATGAGTGATTATGGGACTGTTAGAAGGGTATGAGGTGGATGGAAGTATTTCCGTGGAGGAGAAGTGGGATGATCTTTTCCGAATCATTGCATTTAGTGGCTCTTCCACGATTTAATAACTATGCATAAAATGACATTAAATTGTTGTTTGGAAAAGATTTTGATCATACCTTTATGAGTTTACCATTTGTTGATTAAGGTTGCTGATCCCTTATTGCTTTTTGATCCTGGAGGTGCCTCTTATCCTTGCTGTCTTTGGTGATGATGATGTTAACTTTTGACTGAGATTTTCCCTTGAAAATAGAGTGCTGCTGTAGAGACAGAGTCATTTCTAGCTGTGGAAACTGGTGCGAACTGTGGAAACTAAGACATCTCCCTTTTAACTCCACAAAGTTAGTTAGGAAAAGACTAACTGAATGGAAATATCCCTGAAAAGGATTTTTATTGATGGTATGAGATGGAGTGAATGGAGTGAAGTGAAAAAAATGAAATGGAATGAAGTGAAGTGAGATGGAATGAAGATGGAGTGAGGATGGAAAGAGAGAGAGATTTTTTTTTTTGGAAAATATAGAGTGTCAAGTGTCCTTGATTTTCACCCCATATTTTCTGTATAAGACCGCCAATCTGAGATTGGTTTTCAGGCTTATACACATTTTTTTTTTTTTCAATTCAGAAAGAAACAAAGATTAGGCTGATGGAGGAGAAGAATTCTTCTCCACTAGCCTCATTGCAGATTTTTTTTGAAATATTTTGACAAAGTCCTCTTTTGAGAGTGGCTTATGATAAATTTTCAATCGGTGGCCATTCACAATGAGAGGAGTTTGAATCTCATCAATAGTCTTGATTCAAACTGCTCCATTGTTAAAGACTTCATCAATCTCATATGGCCCAAGCCAATGAGTTTGAAATTTCCCTTTGAAGTCTTTAAACTTTGAATCAAACAATAACGCCCAATCTCCCTTTTGAAACTTCTTCTCTTTGATATATCGGTCATGCCACTTAGTTCTTTGGTGCTGAACTAGATTGGTCCTTAATATTGCATCTTGTCTTATTTCATCTAGCTCATTTAGCTGCTCCATTCTGTGCTTTTGGGCTTCTGATAGACTCATCCCCAACTGAACTGCCATCTTGAAGGTCTTGATTTGAAACTCAATGGGGAGCAAGACTTCTTTCCCATAAACAAGTTCATAGGGAGAATGTCCTGTTGTGTTCCTCCATGTAGTTCTATAGGCCCATAAGGATTCAGGAAGCCTTTTTGCCCAATCTCTTCTGTGGAGATGAACAGTTTTGGTGATGATGCTCTCAAGAACTTTGTTTGTAGATTCCACTTGACCATTTGCTTGCGGATGGTATGGAGTAGATTTTC
>APFE031696175.1:363949-425525 GCA_000404065.3 Pinus taeda | reverse complement strand
TTTGCCTTGGAATACTATAGGAAACTCATCAATTCTGACCTTACACACTTCCACAGTGCCAAGAAGAAAGCCAATCTCAAATTCAGAGACCACCTAGGCCTCTTCATCATGAACAAGAAATATGGTTGGCAAGAAGCTGATCAAATATTGGGGCAACAACTTAAACTCAAAAGGAGCTTCTGGTGGGTCCCTTATGACCCTGAAGGCTTTATCAGTGCTAGGAGAGTCAAGTATAGGCTTCTAGCCTATAAACATTGTTCATATCCCCAAATAGAACACTTTGCCAACCAAGATGAATGGGTGCCTGATACAATAGTAGAGGAATTTACTCAGGAAGAGAAAATGGAGCAGACTGTGAAATATTTAGAGAAAACTCTTGACTTGGATTCTTGTCAGCAGGTCATATTCAAGCAACTAGTCCAAGTGGGAGAAGGCACATCCACTGCTGCAGCTGCACAGACCACCCAGCAGGCATCTACTACAACAACAACTACAACAAAAGGCAAAGAGATAATGGATGAACAACAAGAGATAGAGGCAGGGCAGCCCAGTACCTCAAAGGATCAAATTCAAGGGCAAGCCCCTTTACAGCAAACTGAACTACCCCAAATCCTAGTTTTGCAAACACCTCTCAATGAAGAGAGAGGCAAAAAACATGATAGAGAGGAGGTCACACCTCCAAGTGGGTCAACACAGCAACCAGAGGCCAAGAGGCCAAGAATTGACCCTCATACCAAGGAAGAAGACATCAATGAAGAAAGAGCAGAAAGCCAAAGCAGAGAAAAACAAAACCAGCACACCATAACTAGCCTAAAATCATCCACCAGCAAAGCTAAATCCTAAAGAGAGAGCCCTCTCTGGTTGCAGGTAGGCTAGGACCTGTAACTAAAAGATTGGTTAGTGGTTAACTCGGCCATATTCCCTTTAGGAAGTAGGGAACAGCCTGAGTGATAACATCATTGGCGACTCCACTGGGGAACTATTTCAAATTACCAATTGCAAGGAAATAAGCTTCCTGTTTAACCTTCTCATAGAATACCAAGGAAACAAAACTCAGAAGCTGGCTCCAAAGAAGAAATCTCGTTACACTAGGTCCAATCCTGACCCTAATCCCCCAGTTGTCTTTGAAAACCCCAATTTAATCCCCAAGATCTTGAAGAAACAAGAGCAGCTAGGAGAGCTCTCAGACTCAAATACAGAGCCAATTCAGCAGAGCTATATTCCTACTCCTGTCAAAGCATCAATTTATCCTCACATAACCCCCACTTATCCTAGTTCCTCATCCACTTCCCAAGGTAGTTTTCCCACTCCTCCATCCCCAACACACCTTACTCCTATTATTCCTGTTGTTCCAGCTGTTCCACTCCTTCTTGCTATCCCTGTTATCCCTACAAATATGACTAACAGATATGCTCCTTTACACCTTCCTGCAAATCCAGGGGCTATGCCCCAAGACTATCAAAGCAAGATCACTTACTTTGATGGTACTGGCTCTTATACAGCCCAGCAACATACCAAGAGAATGTAGGACTACTTTGAGAACTATGAAATAGATGATGAAGATGTAAGAATGAAAATTTTATGTACAAAGTTTAACAGGGGACGTAAGGAACTGGTTTAGGTCTCTAGCTGCAAATTCTATACTCAATCCTGATGCCTTATACCTAATTTTTTTAAACAGATGGGAAAAGAAGAAAGACCCTCTACACATACTAACAGAGTATGATAACTTGAAAAGGGGTCCACAAGAAACTGTTCAAGATTATTGTGTTAGGTTCAACAATGTATACAATGCCATTCCTCAGAACCTAAGACCTCCATCGGATCTGGCCTTGATCAAATTCCCTGATGGATTTGATTCAGATATGGCATATCAATTAAGAGAAAGAGCACCTCCAAGTCTTGCAGACATGCAGAATATAATTGTCAGTGTGGAGGAAAACCTGATTGCCAAGAAAACCATAGCAAAAAATAAGAGAAGAACAACATTTAAAGAGGAACCCTCAACCTTTGACCAAAATCTAAATGCCAGCATGAAGGGTATGGAGAGGTTGGGGGATAGAGTTGAGACCATGGAGAGAAAGTCCTCTTGGGAAGGGAAAACAAGCAACACTACTAGGAATCCCAATTTTAGAAAAAACCAGAACCCAAATGCTGGGAGGACTGGTCCTGATCAGAATATCAGACCTCCATTTCAAGAAAACTATGTAGAGGCCTCAACCACTAGTGAACAAGTAGAAGATCCCCACATCAATCTAATGGGTTTGGATAGTGAACAACAAGTATTCTTAACACAAGATGATCAACAAGCCCAAGAATACAAACAATTCCAAGAAAAATCTGGTGAGTCATTTGATTTCAGAGAAGGGTATGACACAACAGTCTATGAAGTACACAAACAATACAAGTTAAGAAGTAGAACCATAGATGTACCTGAGAATACCAAACAAACAAACACCAAACTGCCCAAAAAATCTAGTGATGAAGCTGTCTTAACAGAGTCCTCAGATAAAAAACTCCAAAGGGAGGTCACAGTGGAAGGTGTATCTGATATACAGCCTCCAATAAAACCTACATCTACATCATTTCTTCAACAGAAATCTTGGGCAGACCTCTAGAAAACAGACCCAATCCAAGCATACCCCAAAACAGTGTACTTGATGAGGACAAGGTCACCCAAAATTCGGCAAACAGAAATTGGCAAACTGAAAATAGCAATTCCTCTTTCTGAACTAGCCAAACATGAGGTCTTAAGACAAGAAATTAATAGATCATTGCAAGTACCAGAGAACAGGGATGGAGTTAATATTCTGGATGATCAACTAGAGCTGATTTTTGGCTCAGAAGTCAATGGCAAATCAGTGGATGGAGGTACCCCTCCATTTTATGTAAGCCTAAACATCCATGACAAGGTGCTACACAATGCCATGTTTGACTCAGGGGCCTCTCATAACCTAATGCCCAAATCAGTAATGGAAAAACTTGATCTAGATATCACCAGACCCTATAAAGATTTGTTTTCATTTGATTCCAGCCAGGTGAGATGTTTAGGCCCGATCAAAGACCTTTGGGTATCCCTAGTCCAATATCCAGCCAAAACAATTTTAATGGATGTGATAGTAGCTGACGTTCCACCCAAATATGGTATGCTCTTATCAAGATCATGAGGTGCCAAACTCCAAGGATCTCTGCAACTAGACATGTCATATGCCACAATTTCAGTCTTTGGCCAGCCAAAGAGATTATACTGAGAAACACTGATGAAATATGTGGTCAACAGTCAGGAGAAGCCCCAAAACTTCCCAATATACTCCATTCATTTAGACATGGACTCATTCATATTGTACAATGCTGATATGTGTCCCAAAACTGAGGTCAAGCTCCTAAAAACAACAGAAACCAGGCACATGAATGAACAGTCCACTGCTCAGGATCAAAATATCACTGATGTGATCAAACCAATACAGTTTGCTGATATATCACAAGAATCACCAAAACTAGACCAGCCCACTGAACAAATCTGTAAATCCATTGAAAGAAACATTGATCAAGAGACCTTGTGGTGTTTAGAATTTGATGGGTCAGTAAACAAGCTAGGAGCAGGAGCAGGGGTGTGGATACAAAATACTCAAAATGACCATGCTTTAGGCCATGAATATAGGCTTAACTTCAGATGTACAAATAACATGGCCGAGTATGAAGCCCTTTTGCTAGGTCTCAAACTGATTAAGAGTCTTGGAGTGAACAAAGTTTCCATATTGGGTGATTCAGACCTAATTATACAATAGATATAGGGAACTTTTGTCACAAATGATCCCAGGCTAAGGTCTTATAGGATAGCAGTAACAGACTTGCTCAACAGCTTCTTGGAATATCAGCTCACCAAAATAACTAGAAGCCACAACTTGCATGCTCATAGTTTGGCAACTTTTGCAAGTACCTGTAAGCTTCCTTTTGGGCCTAACCACCAGTTCACTGCTGAGATTAAACACAGGCCTTCTGTCCCAGACAATGTAGATAATTGGCAAGTATTTGAGAATGGTACTCAGATAAATAATTTTTTGACCATGAAGGAGGAATTCTCAAACTTAAACATAGACACAAGCATTAGGGATGATTAGCACCAAATTGATGAACTGAACACAAGTATATCAGCTGAAACAACAGATCTAATATTGCATCCTACAACCTTTAACTCTGCCAATTTACAGAAGCTAAAACTAGTAGATCTTGATGAAATTATTGAAGAAGAAACTGAAGTAATTCAACTAAAGGATAATTTCTTGCACACAGGTCTTACTCCTTTAGAAGACATTTTTGATTCAAATGATCTCCCTAAGAAACCAAAGATGCAACCCATCAATGCAGAAATTAAGGAATGTAATATTGGGACAACTGAAAATCCCAAAATGGTCAAGCTTTCTAGAACCTTACCTCCTGATAAGAAACCAGAATATATTAAAATGTTCAAAGAGTTTCAAGATGTGTTTGCCTGGAGTTATGAGGACCTTAAATCATATGATACTACAGTTATCCATCACACAATACCCCTGAAATAAAACCAGAAACCCTTTAAACAAAAATTGAGAAGAGTGAATCCAGTCCTTCTTCCCCTAATTGAAAAGGAAGTAAAACGAATGTATGAAGCTGGGATCATTGCACCTATAAGGTTTTCTGAATGGATTTCTAACCTTGTACCTAAAAGAAAGAAAACTGGGGAGATAAGACTTTGTGTTGACCTGAGAAATTTGAACAAAGTCTCTCTCAAAGACCACTACCCCTTGCCAAAAATGGATCACATCTTACAAAGGGTAGTGGGAGCTTCAAAAATCTCACTACTGGATGGCTTCTCAGGATTCAATCAAATTCTAGTTCACCCAGATGATCAAGACAAAACAGCTTTCACCACACCTTGGGGAACTTTCAAATATGTGAAAATGCCTTTTGGACTCAAGAATGTTGGAGCCACATTTTAGAGGGCAATGGACATAGCGTTTTCTAAAGAAATCCATGATTTCTTAGTCATATACCTTGATGATCTAACAACCTTCTCAAAATCAGACCAAGAACATTTAAAACACCTCAGACAAGTGTTCTTAATTTGCAGAAAGTATGGCATTTCTTTGAACCTAAAGAAATCACTATTTTGCCTGGAAGAAGGCAAACTCCTAGGTCATATAGTTTCAAAAGATGGCATAAGAATTGACCCTGATAGGATTCAAGCTATACTTCAGGTCCCCCATCCAAGAAACATCAAAGAATTACAAGCCTTTTTAGGAAAGATTAATTTCCTAAGAAGATTTATTCCTAACTTGGCTGAGCTGATAAGATTGTTGAACAATATTCTCAAGAAAGATGCCAAAGTCAAATGGACAGTTGAAGCCAAAGAGGCTTTTGAAGAAATCAAGGTAGCTTTAACAAAAACACCTGTTCTTACAAGCCCTAGATTTGACAGAGACTTCATAATCTTCTCCTTTTCCTCTGAACATACAATTGCTGCTGTCTTACTGCAAAAGGATGACTTGGGATGTGAAAAACCTATTGCCTTTTTCAGTAGAGCCCTTAGAGATGCCCCACTCAAATACCAGATCATGGAAAAGCAAGCATATGCCCTTGTCAAAGCCATAAAGGATTTCAGGGTTTATATCTTGTACTCTCACATAGTTGCATATGTGCCCAATGCAGTGGTCAAAGACATTCTAACTCAAGAGGGAATTGAAGGTAAGAGGGGAAAATGGATAGCCAACATTCTGAATATGATATAGAGATCAAACCAACAAAACTTATAAAAGAACAAGGGCTAGCTAAACTAATGACTGAAACTAATTTCCAAGCCCTTGACATCAATGAACTGGATAACGAATAGGAGATGGCGACTCCACAGATCAATCAGGCCTTTTTACAATAACCTTGGTATACTGACATATGTTTTACATTGTTAAACATGCAAGCTCCTCCAGGGTTATCCAGAACCAAAAAGAGAATTTTGAAAATGAAAGCTTTAAAGTTTTGTATCATAGATAATGTATTATTCTGGAAAAATCATGAAGGTATCTTACTTAACTGCATAACATCAGATGAAGCTGATAAAGTCCTTAGAGAATTTCATGCAGGAGATTGTGGAGGGCACTTATATTGGAAATCAACAGCTGATAAAATCTTGAGGGCTAGATTTTATTAGCCCTCCCTGTTTGCTGATTCAAAAAAGTTTGTGATGTCATGTCATAAATGTCAGATCTTTGAAGGGAAGAAAAAGTTACTACCCTTACCCCTCAAGCCCATTTCAACTGAAAAACCATTTCAACAATGGGGCTTAGACTTCATTGGGGAAATTCACCCTTCATCCTCAGGACAACATATATGGATCTTGACAGCTACTGATTAATTCACCAAATGGATAGAGGCCATACCTTGTACACAAGCAAATAACTCAATTATCATACAATTCCTAGAAACCAATATATTGTCTAGATGTGGCTGCCCAGAGAAAATCATAACAGACAATGCAGCTGCCTTTAAATCCAAAAGAATGATCAGCTTCTGTCACAAATGTCATATTACCCTAGGTCATTCAACAGCCTATTACCCTCAAGGCAATGGCCTAGCTGAGTCCTCCAATAAAAGCCTCATCAATATCATCAAAAAGGTCTTGGAGGAGAACAAAAAGAATTGGCATAAGAAGTTGGTAAATGCACTGTGGGCAGATAGGTTGACCACCAAAAGATCTATTGGTACTAGCCCATATGAATTGGTATATGGCCTAGAAGCTATGTTCCCATCATCTCTTGGGGTCCCTGTGATCAAATTGTTGTAGGAAATACAAGCTGAACCCAATGATATCCAGAGGAGGATCAATCAAACAATTCACTTGCAGCAAACAAGGGAAGAAGTGTATCATAGAACCTAGGTTCTACAAGAGAAGCTGAAAAAGGTGTTTGACAAAAGAACAAAGGCTGAAGACTTTTTCATAGGAAACAAAGTATTGAAATGGAACTCTAGGAGGGAAGACAAAGGGAAACATGGCAAATTTGACTTTCTGTGGAAAGGACCATTTGTAATTCAAGTTGTGCAGGGCAATAACACCTTTTTTCTAAAGAGTCTAGATGATTCAAATAATGATGAAGGCCCAGTGAATGGGAGAATGCTCAAGCACTATTATAATCCATAAGCATAGCACAGTCACATATTGTACATAAATATGTGTATTTTCAGCATTTTTCTTTTTACAGCAGATAGATAAAGGAACAACTACAACAGATTTTGAAAAATGATCAGCAGACTATATCAAAGATGACATAGATGATTGAAAAGCTCCACAAACAAATTTGAGGAAAGTCTATAGAACAAGAGAACAAATGATAAACAGTAATACAGGCCATCAAGACACAAAGTGGTAATTCTTGTACAAATGAGGTCAAAAGACACTACATACAAGCTCACAAAATTCAGATCAAAGGTGTCAATACTAGAGAGGATTCACTGCAATAAGGAAAGGAAAATAAGGCCATCTAACCTACTGTTCCTGGCTTTCCCCAGGAAAAGCCATCTCCAAGTGGAGCCACTGTTAGGTTCCTATACCAATATGTTTCATCTTTCATGATTGACAGTGGAAGGGCTAAATATGTTCATCATTGCAGGCTGCAAAGTTTCCATATTTTGTGTACATACTAGGAAAATTAAAAAATTAAAAGAGGGTATGCCTTAAAATAATAATCAAAAGGAAAGAAAATCAAATGGTCAAAAGAATAGTGAAAATGAACCCCAAACTAAAGACCAGGAAAGTGGCCAGTCAAAATGGCACTACTATCTTGTGGGAGTAACGCAGTCTACAAATAATGATGCTAATCATACTTGATGGATGGCCCAACAGTCTAATCTGGACCATGCCATGCTTAAATTGCTTGTTGCAGAATAGAGAACGGTTCCTGTCCAAACAACTCAAACTTGGAAGATGACTAGCTAGGTAGAGAAATGAAGGAGCGAAACTGCTTAATTTGGGTCCTTGGAAGAAATAAGGATAGATTTAGATAGGGGGGAAGTCAAAAGAAAAAGAGAACAATCAGGGTCTGCTAATTCAAGTGCACCCACTTCAAGTGAAGAAAAAATGTTAGGATTACTAGGTTGGGTAAGTAGTGTAAGGTTGCAGAAGTGAAGGCCATCACCAGTTGGCTTATCAAGAGCAAGACTCATTCCATTCAGGGTATTGGCACCATGGCAGAGGTTTGAGGACATAACAATGGAAGCATGTCTAATTTCCCCCTTTTTCCCCAAACATCATTTATTAACATCCCCCAAGGACCTTAGGATCTGCTCAAGTGTCCTGTTCCACTTCATTCCATGACAAAGTACCAGGTCAAACTATGAGGTTCAGTCAAGGGAAAGAAGCCACATTTCTTGTGTAAAAATCATTACTCTCAATCCTACTCATCTTCTATTCCTAAGTTTTACTTCTTAAAGCTTAGAATTTGCCCCTACACACTCACCTCACAATGTCATATTAACAACTAATGTATTATTTAGCTCCCTAAGCATTCCCTTCCCTAAATTTACAAAAATCTATGTGAAAATCCCAAAAAGTCTATGTAAATACCCTCCCCCTAGCAATATAGCTATATAGTCATGATTTGGGGAATATTAATCCATCGGGGTTAATATTAACCCTCCACACCTTGAACTATGGGTTTTAAATAAAAAAACTTTGGTTAAAAAATTAAAACCCCTTGGTCTCCACCCTCACAACCCTTTCATTAACCTTCCACGCTAATACATTGGTTATAATGTTTTTTAAATAAAGCATTTTTAAACGGGCGCGAATACATTATACCCACTACCCTAAGTTAAAACCAACTCCGTGCGCAATATATTTAATTGATTATTTTAATCGGCGGGTCCCCGCGGCCATAAGCCATTGTCACATCATGTATGCCGCCAACCGTTAATCGCCGGCCCCACAGATCTAACGGTGGGCGGTCGATCTCACCTGCGAACAGGCGGAGGTTTAGCATCTGGCAGATTGGCAGTTTCACCGTCGTACCCCCGCCATGCGTCAACCGCTCGGCTTATTCGGAGCCCCCCCGCCTCTTACCACTTACCGCCCAAGGGTGCTCAGGGGTAACCTCTTACCGCCTGTCCCCTCCCGCTGACGTCATACCCACGTCAGCGTGACGTCGCTTCCACGTCGTCCATCTGCCCAGATGCCCTGCCACCATGTCACCACCACGTGGCCACCCACGTCAGCCGCCATGTCACCCTGTCGTACCCAGACCCACCGATGACGTCATGCTGACGTCATCGCCGAAAAAGCGCCAAAAGGCCAAATTTGCATAAAAAGTCGGGAAATGACTGTTTTGTGTCATTTTCACTTGTCGTTTTCGGAGCGTTGTGCATGCAGAAGACGTCGTTTGCGGCCAAATCGAGAATTTATCCACCCAAGCTGCTGCCGCCCTCAAAGTCGACTCAAATTGCTTGCCATTGTTCCAGATTGACACCTCCTGCACCGAAAAATCCAGGTATTTGCCACAGTCGACCTATTTCACCCATGTTTGTTCCATTTTTCTCCTAAATTCCTGTAAAACTCTCTCCAAAGCTCCTCACAGTCAAATTATCTGCTAAAACTACCCAAAAACTTGGTAAAGTCCCTACACCATGAAGCTCTACAAAAAACCCGAGCCCTTCTGCGAAATTCACCATTAAAAAGAAATTTTAAAAAGTCGAGCTACCGGCTCAAACTCATATAACTGCACACTGATCCCTTTTATCATAATTTCCTTTGCAAAAGCCAGCTACTTAGCTCAAAACACTATGGTTTCTTCCAACAAAGTGCCCCACAGTTTATCAACCCTGTAAAAAGTCTCCTAATACTCTTAGAGCTGCTCACTTTCAAACACAATTCAGTGAGCATTCCTCAGCCTTTGCACTAATCCTAAGCTCAAGTAAATATCCAGTAAATATCAAACATGGCCACTCCATCTGCTCTAGATGTTGCTCCTGTTAATCCACCCAGTAAAGAGCTTGAAGTTATGCCACTTGTGGACAGTGATTTCCTCATTGCAGATTTTGTGGCAGAGAGGAACCACCTATAGACCTTCTGCTGGCTGAGGAACAGTCACTTGGACAACAGTGACACGTATGGCATCTGGGAGTCAAATCTGCCTATCTATTTCTTGCCATCTGTAAATGTCTTTCCTGAGGTCATTCACCTCTGTGCATAAAATTATGACCAGAAACTCAGAGCTGTTAAGTCTCCATCTGGGAGCATCCTCTTTTACATAACTCCTAATTCCATCAATCATATGCTAAATTACAAGCAAACCCAGCTGCTCTACCCTTTTTCCATAAAGTATTTGCTAGATGAGGGCTCCAAGCTCTCTAGCATTGAGATTGCTGCAGTTGCCAAAACTTTCATGAGGGCAGACTGCCAACCTTCTAGGCCACCTCCTTTCCCATATGCAAATTTCAATGAGGTAGGCAAGCTACTTGTGGACATGATATCCTCTGTGCTGAGGTTCTCCACAAATGAACATGTTGATGAAACTGTGTTGGTCTTGTTATCTGCATATAGCCTTGAGAAGCTCCCTGCTATAAAATACAATTATGCCAAGTTTATTGCCAACAAGATACATGACCAACTGCTGAGGCTGGACAGGGAAGCAATATTCAAATATTCATCATACATCTATCACCTCTTCATGTACTATCAGACATATTTCTTCTAGTGCCTATCAAGAAGCTAGATTCACAGGGTGAGAGGAGGTCTGTCATCTTCTGGTCTTCAGTCTTCCACCAAGTCCAGAACTCCCCCTATTCCTACTGTGAATTCATTGACCAATTTGTCTATCCAGTCACATGCCTCTTGAAAAGGACTCCTCCTGCCAGATTGTCCAAAGATATGCAGAAAATCTTACAGCTGTCCAGGAATTACAAAATAGGTGATTGGTATTTATACCAAAATCACACAGTCATCAGGATCTATGGTTGTGAGCTCTATCCTTACAGGCTCCCAAGATATGTGCCTATGAGATTGTTTGCCTTGGAATACTATATGCAACTCATCAATTTTGACGTTACACACTTCCATAGTGCCAAGAAGAAAGCCAATCTCAAATTCAGAGACCACCTAGGCCCCTTCATCATGAACAAGAAAGATGGTTGGCAAGAAGCTGATCAAATATTGGCGCAACAACTTAAACTTAAAAGGAGCTTCTGGTGGGTCCCTTATGACCCTGAAGGCTTTATCAGTGCTAGAAGAGTCAAGTATAGGCTGCTAGCCTATAAAAATTGCCCATATCCACAAATTGAACACGTTTCCAACCAAGATGAATGGGTGTCTGGTACATTAGTAGAGGAATTTACTCAGGAGGAGACAATGGAGCAGACTGTGAAAGATTTAGAGAAAACTCTTGACTTGGAATCTTGTCAGCAGATCATATTCAAGCAACCAGTCCAAGTCGGAGAAGGCACATCCACTGCTGCAGCTGCACAGGCCACCCAGCAGGCATCTACTACAACAACAACCACAAAAAAAGGCAAAGAAGTGATAGATGTACAACAAGAGACAGAGGAAGGGCAGCCCAGCACTTCAAAAGACCAAAGTCGAGGGCAAGCCCCTGTACAGCAAGTTGAAACACCCCAAATCCCAGTTTTGCAAACACCTCTCAATGAAGAGAGAGGCAAAAAACGAGATAGAGAGGAGGCCACACCTCCAAGTGGGTCAACACAGCAACCGAAGGCCAAGAGGCCAAGAATTGACCCTCAGACCGAGGAAGAAAACATCAATGAAGAAAGAGAAGAAAGCCAAAGCAGAGAAAAAGAATCCAGCCAGCAGACTACCACTAGTTCATTTCAGCAGGAACAGGCCATGCAGCAAAGTACAAAGGTGTCCTCTTCCAGGCAACAGGGCAAGCAACCAGCTGGAGTTAAAGGATAATTTATGGAAATCAAAGCCCAAAATGAACTCTTGAGAGTTCAACTGTATGATCAATTCTTAAAGACAACACCCTCCAAGCAGCAGAGATTGATGGCAGCATATGACATCAAGGAGGATAAGATTATTTTTACTCATCTTAAGCCTAAAGTTCCAAAGCCTAGATCATCTGCAGACTACACCAAAACAAGTCTAGAGGTCCTCTCCAAGGAAATACACCCCATGGATCAGATAGAACTGCACAACAGACAGGGGAAATGGTGTATGCCACACTTGCAGACAGGGCCATGTTGGCCCATCAGTTAAAAGAATCACTAAAGAATACAAATACACAGCTTGATTTGGAAAGGATGTCTTCCACTGCTAAGGACAACAGAATAAAAACTTTGGAAGACATAATCATTGATCTAGGACATGATCCTAAAGATCTAAAGGGTATTAAGGCCCTTATAAAGAAAAAGGAGGATGACATTGCTGCACTGAGGAAGCAGGAAAAGCTGCCTCCAACCATTCACCCTCAAACAGCAGAACTTGCACAGGAAAAGCAAGTTGATGAAGCCATCAATCTGCTTCTAAAAATGAATCATAGAATATTACAAATGGAAGCAGATTTGGAAAAGGCATTGCAGGACAAGAAAGGGGAGTGAACCTCCCAGCCCCCTCAAACTTCTACAACTCTTGGCCCTGCCCCTCCTACACAAGCAGCAGCAGCCCCTCCTACCATTCCAGCACCTACCACAACCACATCAGCAACAGAGGCAACAACAACAACAACAGCAATAGCAAAATCAAGCATGAGCATGGAGGACTTGATGAAAGCTGTCAAGGAACTTGAGGTTCAGGTGACAGAAATCAATGAAGCCAAAGATAGACTGGCCAAGCTAGAGGCCAGCTATGACAAGTCCAAAATGATAGTAGCAGATAAGCAGAGAGAGATAAAGGCCTTGGAAACCAAATTAAAAGCTTTGGAAAAAGAATTGCTTCTAGGCAAAACTCTGGCAGAAATCAAGAAGATAATCTGGGCCAAAATTGGCCAATCAATCCATGAGCAATGGAGGTCAATCCAGGCAATACATGAGCAAATTGAACTAATAGGCATAGCTCATGTTGAAATACAAAAGGCCAGAACAGCACTAGGAATCATGCCTGAACAGGCCAATAAAATGATACATTTCCTCAATACTCACACTAGGGAGGAATTGGCAGCACTAGAAATAAATAGCAGAACAGACACTATCCTGACAGCTAAAAAAGTGTTGACTTTGAGAAATTTCAGTCAAAATCTAGAAAGGAAATGTCAGGATATGAAGGCAGAAATAGATGAATTCAGGGAAAAGATGACAGCATTGCAGGATAAAGGACTGCCTAGCCTAGTAACTGGCACAGGACAACTATTGTCATATGATCAATACATCACAAGGATCAACAATTATGTTGAAAATCAGATCACAGCATCCACCAGTTCCACAGAAGAAGTAGGGCCTCCCTCTGGCCAGTCTCTGTATGAAAAATTAGAAAATTTATTTTTTATTGAGCATGAGATAAATCATCTGTTTGAAGTGCCTCCAAATTTTTACAGATATACTGAAGCAGATGAAACACTTGTAAAAATAAGGAGACATCAGCTACCTCCAACTGATTGGTGGCAGGAAATGCTGGAAGTACTGCCAAGGTGATTCCACTATATTATTTCTTTTTGTGAAAATTCAGATCTCAGTCACAGTACAGGTCAGCAGATATCACAGGAAGCATCCGTACAGTGACTCATCAAAGCACTCAGAGAACAGGCTCAATTAACGTAGATTTAAAGACACAGCTACAGCCAACTTTGCTGATCCAAAAAGTCAAAAATTGTCTGACAGGAATATAGCTGCCATCTCAACATTAATTGCTGTAGTTATTTCTTGCATTTACTTTTTGTAAGAGAGTTGGTGGTGTAATTTATTGCACAATAACTCACTATCTAGATATTTTGTACCCTATTTTTGTATATATATCCCCTCAAAGAACGTATTGAGGGTGGGTTGTAGTGAAACTCTTTCAGAAGAGTTGTATTGTATATCTGAGACCTTTTGCTAATATAAATTGCTGGTGGAGTTCTTGGTTCCTATACTGTCTGAAGGTGGAAATGAATGACTGTGTTATGTTGCAGAATTCCTGTGTCATTTGCTGGAACAATAAGTTATTATGAACTGTGTTCTTGTCTTTCTATGTATGCAATAATTTATATATGTTCATGATCATAGTAAATAGAGGAAAAGAATAGCTTAGGATTTTTTTGAATACACCCTATGCTCAATCTCTATTTCTTAATATGTTTTCTTCTAGATTAGCCATGGATATGAATTCTTAATTGCTCATGTCTAAACTAATTCTCTCACTGTGAATATTGTTTAAGAATTCTTAACTGCTCTTAAGCAATACTTTCATTTCTCCCCTTGTTAGCATAATGGAAGATTCTCAATTGCCTTTCACTTACTAATTCCATAACTTCATTTCCTAATCTTAAAAAATTGTTCCACAGATGCCTATCTGGCTTTGCAGCAATACTCTGTCTTCAAAAACATACTTCAGCAGCACACTGCCCTGAACTCCATTACCCAATGGCCCAAACTGTTCTGTAATTTATACCTCAGCTCTGCTTGAATTCACCAACCAACCAAATTCAAAACAAAATCAACACACCATAACTAGCCTAAAATCACCCACCAACAAAGCTAAATCATAAAGAAAGAGCCCTCTCTAGTTGCAGGTAGGCTAGGACCTGTAACTAAAAGATTGGTTAGTGGTTACCTCGGCTGTATTCCCTTTAGGAAGCAGGGAACAACCTGAGTGATAACACTGACAATGAGGAATTTTTTCCGGACCATAGAAAGGAAGTGCTAGGAAATGCAGATAGAGGTAAATGCCTTTAGATAGAGGCTTGCAAATTTGCAAACCAAAGGTTTACCCAACCTGGTCACCAGTGTTGGAAGGCTATTAAAGCAGGAACAATATGCAAATAGGCTGAGTGCCTAAATACAGAATCAAATAACAGCATCATCCAGCAACACAGAAGAAGCAGTCCCTCCCACAGGGCAGAGTTTATATGACAAGCTGGAGAATTTGTTTTACATAGAGCATGAGGTGGCACACCTTTTTCCAGTTTGGCCTAATTATTATACCTACACCGAAGTTGATGAAACATTATATAAGTTAAGAAAACATCAATTGCCAACTAAGGATTGGTGGCAAAGTCTGCTTCGGATTTTTAAAATCATTTAAATCTCTTCTTATTTATTAACTGCATAAGGGAATTGTAGCATATAGCTCAGCTGCCATAAGATTTAAATTAACAGTGGGCGAAGTTCGCGCTGATATTCAAAAGCACCGAACAGGTGTCACAGGATAGCACTACAGGACAACATTTCAGGGAAGTGGTCACCCACCGGCAGCCAGAGCCGAAGGGTCAACAACACACCAGACACCTGCCACAACGAGTAAAGAGCTTTAAATGCCTCACTTATTGCTGCGCGATTTTTCCATAAATCGTGATTAATTTTGTCAGAAGTAGATGGATATATTAATGACCAGATATTTCCCTATGGGATATTTTGTAAAACTCCTATATATACTAATAAAAGAGATGTATCAGGGGTTGGTTGATGAATCGATTCATGAGAGAATTGCACTATAGATCTGATAATTTCTTTAATCAAAGACTGCGGAAAAGATTGGAGCAATGACTGTTTGCTGTGTTTAAATGGTTGAAGAGTGACTATGGAATTCTCGTGCTGCTACATGGAACAATAAGTGTTTCCTCGTTATATTTCATTGTACATGTTTAACCGTTATTGTATCATTGTCTAAATAACAGGAAAAATGAATAGCCTAGAATTTGCTTAATTGCACTCTATGCTCAATTTCTGTTGTTTCTATATGTTTTCCTCTGAATTAGATATAAATGTGGATTCCTTCTGGCTCATATTTCCCCTAATTTACCCATACATGATAGTTATCTAGGAATTCTTGACTACTCCTAGATAGAGCTCACTCACCTTCCCTTTGTTAAGTTGAAAGAGAGATTCTTAATTGCCTCTCATTCCTTAGCCCTCGCTTCATTCTTATTTCGCCTAAATATTGTTTCATGTATAGCTATCCTGCTCCATAGTCCCCTTGTGACCAAGAAAGCACACCAGCAGTCTAACTCCATGACCCCATGCCCAATGGTTTGAAATTCTTATATTTTGTGTGTCAACTCTGTTTGATTAAGATCAACCATCCCACCAAAACTCAAACAAAACACAAAGAAAACCCATAAATAACCTAATATCCCCCTTTAAGCAAAGCTAAATCTCAAGGAGAGAGCCCTCTCTGACAGTTGGTAGGCTAGGACCTGCAGTCCAAAGATTGGTTTGTGGTTACCTCGGCCGTATTCCCTTGGGAGTCAAAGGGAACAACCTGAGTGATAACAGGAACAAAAGATAGAATAAGAAGAGCTATTACACGCATGAAGATAGTGATGGATTGTCAAATAGTGATGAAGATGAACAAGGAAATGATAATAGACTTTTTATGGCTTTTGAAGATGATGATTTCTTGGATGCTATAAATGAAGAAGGTCTTTATGAAGAAATTGCTAAACTTAAAGTTTGTTTAGAGGAAAAGAACATGATTATAGATACTCTAACAGTCCAACCTGCTGAGAAAGATAAACACAATGAAGGGTTAGAATGTGATATTGTGGGACCTAGAAAAGAAATTGAGAAAACAAAAGCCCTTAATATCAGATTTTCTAAAGGATCTGAAACTTTGAATGAGATTATCAAAGTACAGTGTTCTCCTCTAATCAAGACATGTCTCGGATATTCTGAAGAAGCATCTCAAGCCCAGAAGAAAACACAGAAGCCATCCACCTCCAAAAGTTTTCTTGAAGCAGCAAGGAGAAAGGAACAAGTTGACAATCAAAAGCATAATGCATATCACCAGGTAAATCAGGGACAATTTGCTTCAAGAATGATCAAAGATTATCAAGTAAATCAGGGGCAATCTACTTCAAGGATGAACAGAAGCCTCAACCAACCACAGGTAAATTTTTCTCAATTTAGCTCAAGAATGGATCGAAACTACAATCATATGGTTGGTAGATTTGATAATTAAAAGATTTTCTTCAATGCCCAATGTTTCTCTTGTCATAACTTTGACCATAAAGCTGCTCAATGTGTTGCCTATAAGACCATCATGACTAGGGAAGCTCAAAAACAAAGGAGTATAACAAGAATCATGAAAAGAACCTACAATAACTTCTCTGCTCTTGAAAATAAAATAGAATGTACTATCTGCAACAATTTCAGTCATGAAGATTCTTAATGCAGAAGAAGGTTTCGGCAAACAATTTAGAAGGAGCAGGCTTCATTGAGTTCCAAAACATGGAGAAAGAAATAACCACAACTAGAAAGCAGACAGATAGCCTTATATGCGAAAGGACAGGAAAATCAATGGTACATTGACAGCGGATGCTCGAAACATATGACAGGTAATAAAGAAAAACTTCAATCATATACTGCCTTAGAAAAAGAAAAGAAGGTCTCTTTCGGAAATGACACCCCTACATTCATAAAAGGTAAAGGTTATGTTCAATTAAAAGAGAAGTTCAAAGCTGGAAATGTCATGTATGTTGATGGCTTAAAGTAGAATCTATTGAGTGTTAGTCAGATGTGTGATCAAGGAACTGAGGTAATATTTCGATCAAATGGATGTATTGTTCGTGAGGTTGATACAGGAAAAATAGTGATCAGAGGCATAATAACTCCAAATAACTTATACGTATTCAAAGGAGAACATCAACAATGCTACTTAAGCAAGAATGATGAACACTGGCTATGGCACAGAAGGCTGGGACATCTTAGCTTCTCTCAGATCAGGAAAGCATGCAGATATCAGGCAGTTCGTGATCTTCCTGACATCAGAACTCCAGACAACACAATATGAAAATCATGTCAAATTGGTAAGAAAACCAGAACTAATTTCCCTGAGAAGGAAGGATCATCTAGCAAGCCACTTGAACTTGTCCACACTGATATATGTGGTCCAACTAGGAAGAGATCACCTCGAGGAGAAGAGTATTTCATATTGTTCATTGATGATTTTTCAAGGATGAGTTGGATAGGACTCATGAAGTATAAAGATGAAGCTTTCGAAAAGTTCAAGTCATTCAAAGATTTGGTTTAAAACCAATCTGATCGTAGAATCAAATGCCTTAGATCTAATCGAGGAGGGGAATTTACCTCAGATGAATTTTTTGATTTTTGTGAAGAACATGGAATAAGAAGGGAATTTTCTGCTGCAAGGACTCCTCAACAAAATGGAGTAGTGGAAAGGATGAATAGTACGATTCAACAAATGGCTCGTGCTATGCTTGATGAGTCTGGAACTCCCGCAACCTTCTGTGGTGAAGCCGCATTTTCCGCTGTTACTATTCTCAACAAGACAAACGTCCGGGTAAACAGTAATTAGACTCCTCATGAACTTTGGTATTGTAAGACTCCCATGGTAAAATACTTCAAAATATTTGGAACCAAATGCTACATTAAAAGGACTGATGAAAATCTTGGCAAGTTTGAACCTAGAGCAGATGAAGGCATTCTACTTGGCTACTCTCCCCACAACAAAGCTTACAAATGTTACAACAAAATACTTGGTAAAATTGTTGAAAGCATTGATGTAGTGGTTGATGAAGAAGGAAACCCTCCCAGGTAGATAAACTTTGAAGATCTCGAAGAAGATTATCCGTCAACATCAAATCAGATTCATGAAGAAGAAGAAACCCATGAGGCACCAGAAGAATAGATAAGGATAGAAGAAAAGACTCCATCTAGATACGTTCAAAAGAATCATCCAGAATCTCAAATTTTGGGGCAGAAAGAGGCAGGTGTGAAAACAAGAAGAACCATTTCAGAAGCTTCAAGCTATCTAGCACTTCTCTCCTCCACTAAACCGCAAAATGTAAGAGAGGATTGCAAAGATAAATGCTGGGTCAAGGCCATGGAGGAAGAATTCGAGCAGATTGAAAAGAATAACACTTGGGAGTTGGTTCTGAGACCAAAAGACAAGAATGTCATAGGGACAAAATGGATTTTCAAAAATAAGCTGAATGCAAATGGGGATGTTGTTAGAAACAAGGAAAGACTTGTTTGTAAGGGATATGTGCAACAAGAAGGCATAGACTTTGAGGAAACATTTGCTCCAGTTGCCAGACTTGAGGCTATAAGAATGTTCCTTGCTCTCTCTAGCTTTCAGAAGTTCAAAGTATTTCAAATGGATGTAAAATCTGCATTTCTGAATGGAGACTTGAATGAAGAAGTGTACATTGAGCAACCAGATGGGCTTATCCTTGGAAATGATCCAAATCTTGTATGCAGACTCAAAAATGCTCTCTATGGCCTTAAACAGGCTCCAAGGGAGTGGTATTATCAGTTTGATAAGTACCTCCATCAACAAGGTTTTATAAAAGGATCAAATAAAAGCAATCTGTATATAAAAGTTGACAATAATAAGTTGCTAATACTTGTGGTGTATGTTGATGATATCATCTTTGGTAGCAGTGAAGAAGACATGAGTCAAAAATTTGCCTTGGTGATGCAGAAAGAGTTTGAAATGTCAATGCATAGTGAGCTCACATACTTTCTTGGTCTACACATCCAACAAAACAAAGAGACCATTTTTTTATCTCAAACCAAATATATCAAGCAGATCTTGAAGAAATATGGGATGGAGGATTTGAAACCAGTATGTACCCTATGGTGACAGGTTGCAGCCTCAACACAAATGATGAATCGGCAGCAGTACATCAACTAATCTATAGATCCATGATTGGTATTTTGCTTTATCTAGCAAGTACCCGACTAGATATTATGCATGCAGTAGGAATAGTTGGAAGGTTTCAGGAAAATCCAAAGGAAACTCATCTTCAGGCAGTTAAAAGAATTTTCAAGTATCTACAAGGAACTCAAAACTATGGCTTATGGTATCCTAGAGGTACAAATCTCACACTTCATGCATACACAGATGCAGATTGGGCAGGAAGCGTGGATGAAAGGAAAAGCACTAGTGGTGGTGCATTTTTCATGGGTCCTAGATTAGTATCATTGTTCAGCAAGAAACAAAGCTCTATTGCATTATCTATAACTGAAGTAGAATATGTAGTTGCTGCATCTTGCTGCACACAACTCCTTTGGATGATGCAAACATTGCAAGATCTTCAAATCAGTACTCCATTTATCTCCATTTTTTGTGATAATACAAGTGCAATAAGTATTTCAAAGAATCCTGTCATGCATTCAAATACCAAGCACATCCCGATCAAGTATCATTTTCTTCGAGAACAAGTACTTGATCAAAAGGTCAACTTGGAGTATGTTCCCTTGAAGGAACAAGTTGCTAATATCCTCACCAAACCACTACCCAGCGAGACCTTTGAATACCTCAGGCAGAAGCTGGGGGTAGTTGATGCATCATCTTGCTGTTGAATCTTGTCTGGTTCAAAGATTGTTGTATACAAGTTTCATATGGGGTGTATGCATACATATGTTGGTTTATGTCGGTCTGTCAGAGACCTTCTGGCACAGGTTCAAGGGGAGGATATATTCTTCTAATAATGCATTGTTGGCATCATCATAGAAGATCTTGGTTCAATTACGTTGGATTTCAAGAGGAGCAAGTGCAGAAGGAGAACATGGATTCTGATCTGAATAATGTTGCTGATGTTTTTGTCTCTATGTCTTATATTTTTTTTGTCAAGGTCATGTAATAGCCTATTTTGGTTGCTCCACTATGCCTGGGATGGATAATGTAGTGTGCTCATTATATCATGTATCCCCACTTGGTTGGGAGTTGTATGTATGAGTCTTTGGTGATAGAGAGGTCAGTTATGATTTCTTCTGTAGAACATCTTCTTGTTTATTTGTCAGGGGGAGCTTTTATAGCACGACAGAACAGAGATTTACACATGCATTCAGCGGGAGCATAACCCTTTGCCCTTGATGACAAAGGGGGAGGAAAGATCTTGAGTGACTTTCCGTTGCCATCAAGTCCAAAGGGGGATATTGTTGGCATTATGGCACTGGTTTGGCTCGATGACATAAGTGTTGTCCTTGATGGCAATTTACTCAAGTAGAAGATCACAATTTCAGGCTCTCAGAATGGTAGAAAATGGCAGGTGCGCATGTTCCTAATCTCAAAGATGCGGTCATCAACAGGTTCTGCAGATGCACTGTTTGGAAGTTGCAGATAGGTTTGCAAGTGTATCGTTCAAAAGATGCGGACCCGCAGTTCACACACTTTCATGCAGAGAAAAGCGCACACACGTGGGAAATCTTACGGGTGGTCCATGGTATTTAGTCTGACGCTTTTGAACCTATGGTTTGGTCTACGGTTTTGCATCTAAAGTTTTGATACTTGGTTTGGATCCCTTGTATTGGGTTTCTATGGTTTTGGTCCATGGTTTGTGTATAAAAAGGCAAGGAGATTATTTGGCTAGGCACTCATGTGTTGAATATCTTAAGAGAAAGATCTAAAATTCTGGTGATCAATTGGTGAGTAATAGCTGGATCTGAATTAAGGAGAATCGTGACCATTATAAGGTGAATCTACTGATAAGACGAGATCTCCTTGGCGCGTGATCAGATCTGTGAATCTGACAGTCTGGGATATAGTTGAGGACTAATAAAGTGTCTATACCTGGAGGTCCGCAGGCAAGATAAGGCACAGTTGTGGAAGTGCACATTCCAGAAGATAGATAAGGTGCAGAGGTGCGCAATCCAGTTGACAGCGTAGGTGCAGAGGTGCGCAGTCTAGTTGATAGCGCAGGTGCAGAGGTGCGCAGAACATAAGACACAGTAGTGCGGAGGTGCACAAAACAGAAGACGCAGCAGGCGCGGAGGTGCGCTAAAGATAGGACAGAGCATGTGTGGAAGTGTGCAGGCTCGACATAGCAGAAGTTCAGATATCCGTAGGTTTCTATTGGTGAAGTTGCGTAATTTTCTTGAAACATTTTTAGCTACCTTTACTTATTACTGCTGAGTTTAGGGTTCTGAGTTTGTGTATGGTTGCTGTGTATTGAGAAGTTATTGACTCAATATTTGTACAAGGAAGTTGGGTGATTTTAGATCTATTTTATGTTTCATTGATATTCATGGATCCAGTCTGAAAATTTATGAAACGAGGTCCTTGGAAGAAAAGAGAAGGTTGTAGCCTTTTGCAGGTTGAAGCTTGCGTGCTGGTATAAGACTACACCAGTACAAAATCATTGTAAAAGAAGTTTCTAATTGAAAGAAGATAGAGACATATTGCAACAGGTGGTTTTCACCCACATTGGGCACCTTATATCTTGTGTCCTTTGGTGTCACTGTTGCTCTATTTTTTTGTTGTTCCTGTTTGCAATAGTTCTAATGATCCACATCTGAAGAATATATTAAATTATAAGGTATAAGCAAGTTTCATCTGCATAAATTTAAAATAGTTTGATAATACTGATTCAGCCCCGCTCTCGGTATTATTTTCGTCAATTGGTATCAGAGCAGGTCCTTCAAGAAGAGCTTGATCGCTTGAAGTAAGATCTATCACCATGAGTAACTACGAAAAGGAAGAATCTATAAGGCCACCGATTTTTGATGGGAGAAACTTCGTCTATTGGAAGGTAAGAATCATTGCCTATCTTCAATCTCTTGGTACAGAAGTATGGGATATTGTGGAAACAGGATACACATTTCCATTAGCAACTACTACAGACATAGCTGGTAAGAAGCAGTATGAAACAAATGCAAAAGCGGTCAATACTCTATTAGGAAGTCTATCTCAATCAGAATTCATCAAGGTTATGCGGCTCAAAAGCGCAAAGGAAATATGGGACAAGATCGTTCTAAGCTATGAAGGAGATGAGTAGGTAAAACGAGCAAAATTACAAACTCTTAGAATTCAGTATGAAAGTTTCAGAATGCATAATGATGAAAGTGTGGCTAGCTATTTCCTATGTATAGATGAGATCATAAATTGTATGAAAAACCTGGGTGAAGAAATAAAAGAAGTTGTTGGGGTTAAGAAATTTCTAAGATCTTTGCCTCATAAGTTTGATTCAAAATTTTATGCCATAGAAGAAAAGGAGAATCTAAAGAATCTTACCATGTCACAATTACACGGAATTCTAACTGCTTACGAAATTAGAAAAGGAGGAACATCAAATAGAAGAGAAGTTGCATTCAAAGCTTCAGGAAAGGGAGATTACTATGAGCCAAGACATATGTCAGAAGAAGAGGAAGAATCAAATTTTGTCAAAAATCTTCGCCGAGGAACTGGAAGATTTAGAGGTAAGCTGCCTTTCAAATGCTTTGCTTGTGGAAGGGTCAGTCATTATGCTGCAAAATGTCCACATAAAGATAAACTAGACAAAATTAAGGAACCTATTAGATGGAACAAAAGACAGAATAAGAAGAGCTATTACACACATGAAGATAGTGATGGATTTTCAAATAGTGATGAAGCTGAACAAGGAAATGATAATAGACTTTTGATGTCTTTTGAAGATGATGATTTCTTGGATGCTATAAATGAAGAAGGTCTTTATGAAGAAATTGCTAAACTTAAAGTTTGTTTAGAGGAAAAGAACATGATTATAGATACTCTAACAGTCCAACTTGCTGAAAAAGATAAACACAATGAAGGGTTAGAATGTGATATTGTGGGACCTAGAAAAGAAATTGAGAAAACAAAAGCCCTTAATCTCAGATTTGCTAAAGGATCTAAAACTTTGGATGAGATTATCAAAATACAGTGTTCTCCTCTAATCAAGATAGGTATCGGATATTCTAAAGAAGCATCTCAAGCCTAGAAGCAAACACAGAAACCATCCACCTCCAAAAGTTATCTTGAAGCAGCAAGGAGAAAGGAACAAGTTGACAATCAAAAGAATAATGCAGATCACCAGGTAAATCAGGGACAATTTTCTTCAAGAATGATCAAAGATTATCAAGTAAATCAGGGGCAATCTACTTCAAGGATGAACAGAAGCCTCAACCAACCACAGGTAAATCGTTCTCAATTTAGCTCAAGAATGGATGGAAACTACAATCATATGGTTGGTAGATTTGATAATTGCAAGATTTTGTTCAATGCCGAATGTTTCTCTTGTCATAACTTTGGTCATAAAGTTTCTCAATGTGTTTCCTATAAGACCATCATGACTAGGGAAGCTCAAAAACAAAGGAGTATAACAAGAATCATATAACCTACAATAACTTCTCTGCTCTTGAAAATGAAATATAATGTACTATTTGCAACAATTTTGGTCATGAAGATTTTGAATGCAGAAGCAGGTTTCGGCAAACAATTTAGAAGGAGTAGGCTTCATTGAGTTCCAAAATATGGAGAAAGATAGAACCACAACCAGAAAGTTGCGGGATAGCCTTATATACGAAAGGATAGGAAAATCAATGGTACATTGACAGCGGATGCTCGAAACATATGACAGGTAATAAAGAAAAACTTCAGTCATATACTCCCTTAGAAAAAGAAAAGAAGGTCTCTTTTGGAAATGACACCCCTACATTCACAAAAGTTAAAGGTTCTGTTCAATTGAAAGAGAAGGTCAAAGCTAGAAATTCATGTATGTTGATGGCTTAAAGCATAATCTATTGAGTGTCAGTCATATGTTTGATCAAGGAACTGAGGTAATATTTCGATCAAATGGATGTATTGTTCGTGAGGTTGATACAAGAAAAACAGTGATCAAAGGCATAAGAACTAAATAACTTATACGTACTCAAGGGAGAACATCAACAATGCTACTTAAGAAAGAATGATGAACACTGGCTATGGCACAAAAGACTGGGACATCTTAGCTTCTCTCAGATCAGGAAAGCATGCAGATATCAGGCAGTTCATGATCTTCCTGACATTAGAATTCCAGACAAAAAAATATGCAAATCATGTCAAATTGGTAAGCAAACTAAAGCTAATTTCCCCGAGAAGGAAGGATCAGCTAGCAAGCCACTTGAACTTGTCCACACTGATATATGTGGTCCAACTAGGAAGAGATCACCTCGAGGAGAAGAGTATTTCATATTGTTCATTGACGATTTTTCGAGGATGTGTTGGATAGGACTCATGAAGTATAAATATGAAGCTCTCAAAAAGTTCAAGTCATTCAAAGCTTTGGTTGAAAACAAATCAGATTGCAAAATCAAATGCCTCAGAACTGATCAAGGAGGGGAATTTACCTCAGATGAATTTTTCGATTTTTATGAAGAACATGGAATAAGAAGGGAATTCTCTGTTGCAAGGAATCCTCAACAAAATGGAGTAGTGGAAAGGATGAACAGAACGATTCAACAAATGTCTCGTGCTATGCTTGATGAGTCTGGAACTCCCGCAACCTTCTAGGGTGAAGCAGCATTTGCCACTGTTACTATTCTCAACAAGACAAACATCCGGGTAAACAGCACTTAGACTCCTCATGAAATTTGGTATTGTAAGACTCCCACAGTAAAATACTTCAAAATATTTGGAACCAAGTGCTACATTAAAAGGACTGATGAAAATCTTGGCAAGTTTGAACCTAGAGCAGATGAAGGCATTCTACTTGGCTACTCTCCCCACAGCAAAGCTTACAAATGTTACAACAAAAGACTTGGTAAAATTGTTGAAAGCATTGATGTAGTGGTTGATGAAGAAGGAAACCCTCCCAGGCAGATAAACTCTGAAGATCTTGAAGAATATTATCTGTCAACATAAAATCAGATTCATGATGAAGAAGAAACCCATGAGGCACCAGAAGAACAGATAAGGATAGAAGAAAAGACTCCATCTAGATACATTCAAAATAATAATCCAGAATCTCAAATTTTGGGGCAGAAAGAGGCAAGTGTGCAAACAAGAAGAACCATTTCAGAAGCTTCCAGCTATCTAGCACTGCTCTCCTCCACTGAACCACAAAATGTAAGAGAGGATTGCAAATATGAATGCTAGGTCAAGGCCATGGAGGAAGAACTTGAGTAGATTAAAAAGAATAACACTTGGGTGTTGGTTCTGAGACCAAAAGAAAAGAATTTCATAGGGACAAAATGGATTTTCAAAAATAAGCTAAACGAAAATGGGGATGTGGTTAGAAACAAGGCAAGACTTGTTTGTAAGGGATATGTGCAACAAGAAGGCATAGACTTTGAGGAAACTTTTGCTCCAGTTACCAGACTTGAGGCTATAAGAATGTTCCTTGCTCTCTCTAGCTTTCAGAAGTTCAAAGTATTTCAGATGGACGTAAAATCTGCATTTCTGAATGGAGACTTGAACGAAGAAGTGTACATTGAGCAACTAGATGGGTTTATCCTTGGAAATGATCCAAATCTTGTATGCAGACTCAAAAAGGCTCTCTATGGCCTTAAACATGCTCCAAGGGAGTGGCATTATCAGTTGGATAAGTACCTCCGTCAACAAGGCTTTATAAAAGGATCAACTAATAGCAATTTGTATATAAAAGTTGACAATAATAAGTTGCTAATACTTATGGTGTATGTTGATGATATCATCTTTGGTAGAAATGAAGAAGACATGAGTCAAAACTTTGCCTTGGTGATGCAGAAAGAGTTTGAAATGTCCATGCTTGGTGAGCTCACATACTTTCTTGGTCTACAAGTCCAACAAAACAAAGACGACATTTTTCTATCTTAAACCAAATATCTCAAGCAGATCTTGAAGAAATATGGGATGGAGGATTCGAAACCAGTATGTAACCCTATGGTGATAGGTTGGAGCCTCAGCACAAATGATGAATTGATAGTAGTACATCAACCAACCTATAGATCCATGATTAGTAGTTTTCTTTATCTAACAAGTACCCTACCTAATATTATGCACGCAATAGGAATAGTTGGAAGGTTTCAGGGAAATCCAAAGGAAACTCATCTTCAGGCAGTTAAAAGAATTTTCAAGTATCTACAAGGAACTCAAAACTATGGCTTATGGTATCCTAGAGGTACAGATCTCACACTTCATGCGTACAGAGATGCAGATTGGGCAGGAAGTGTGGATGACAGGAAAAGCACTAGTGGTGGTGCATTCTTCATGGGTCCTAGATTAGTATCATGGTTCAGCAAGAAACAAAGCTCTATTTCATTATCTACAGCTGAAGCAGAATATGTAGCTGCTACATCATGTTGCACACAACTCCTTTGGATGATGCAAAAATTGCAAGATCTTCAAATCACTTGTACTCCACCTATATCCATTTTTTTTATAATACAAGTACAATCAGTATTTCAAAGAATCATGTCATGCATTCAAATACCAAGCACATCCCAATCAAGTATCATTTTCTCCGAGAACAAGTACTTGATCAAAAGGTCAACTTGGAGTATGTTCCCTCTAAGGAACAAGTTGCTGATATCCTCACCAAACCACTGCCCAGGGAGACCTTTGAATACCTCAGATAGAAGCTGGGGGTAGTTGATGCATCATCTTCATGTTGAATCTTGTCTGGTTCAAAGATTGTTGTATGCAAATTTCATATGGGGTGTATGCGTACATACACTTGTTTATGTGGGTCTGTCAGAGACCTTCTGGCATAGGTTCAGGGGGAGCATATATTCTTCTAATAATTCATTGTTGGCATTATCATAGAAGATCTTGGTTCAATTATGTTGGATTTCAAGAGGAGAAAGTGGAGAAGGAGAACATGGATTCTGATCTGAATAATGTTGCTGATGTTTTTGCCTCTATGTCTTATATTTATTTTGTCAAGGTCATGTAACGGCCTATTTTGGTTGCCCCACTATGCCTAGGATGGATAATGTAGTGTGCTCATTATATCATGTATCCCCACTTGGTTGGGAGTTGTACATATGAGTCTTTGGTGATAGAGAGGTCAGCTATGATTTCTTCTGTAGAAAATCTTCTTGCAGATCTTGCCTATTTGTCAGGGGGAGCTTTGATATCATAGCAGCACAGGGATTCCAGTATGCATTCAGGGGGAGCATAACCCTTTGCCCTTGATGACAAAGGGGGAGGAAAGATCTTGAGTGACTTTGGGTTGCCATCAAGTCCAAGGGGGGAGATTGTTGGCATTATGGCACTGGTTTGGCTCGATGACATAAGTTTTGTCCTTGATGGAAATTCACTCAAGTAGTAGATCACAAGTTCAGGCTCTCAGAATGCTAGAAAATGGTAGGTGCACAGGTTCCTGATCTCAAAGATGTAGTCATCAACAATTTCTGCAGATGCGCCATTTGGAAGTTGCGGACAGGTTCGCAAGTGTACCATTCAAAAGATACGGACCCCCAATTCACATAATTTCATGCAAAGAAAAGCACATGCACGTGGGAAATCTTATGGGTGGTCCATGGTATTTAGTCTGACGCTTTTGAACCTATGGTTTGGTCTCTGGTTTTTGCATCTAAAGTTTTGAACCCTGGTTTGGATCCCTTGTATTGGGTTTCTATGGTTTTGGTCCATGGTTTGTGTAAGGGTTTGTGCATAAAAAGGAAAGGATATTATTTGGTTGGGCACTCATGTGTTGAATATCTTAAGAGAAAGATCTGAAATTCTGGTGATCGATTGGTGAATAATAGCTAGATATGAATTGAGGAGAATCATGAGCATTATAAGGTGAACCTACTGATAAGATGAGATCTCCTTGGCACATAATCAAATCTGTGAATCTGACAGTCTGGGATATAGTTGAGGACTGATAAAGTGTCTATACCCGGAGGTCCGTAGGTGAGATAAGGCGCAGGTGTGGAGGTGCACAGTCCAGAAGACAGATCAGGTGCAGAGGTGCGCAGTTGAGTTGACAGCACAGGTGCGGAGGTGCACAGTCCAGTTGACAGCGCAGGTGCGAAGGTGCACAGAACATAAGACACAGCAGTGCAGAGGTGCGCAGAACAGAAGACGCAGCAGGTGCAGAGGTGCGCAGAAGAAAATACATAGCAAGTGCGGAAGTGCGCAGGTTCGACACAGCAAAAGTGTGGATATCCGCAGGTTTCTATTGGTGAAGTTGTGGATTTTTCTTGAAATATTTTTAGCTGCCTTTACTTATTACTACTGAGTTCAGGGTTCTGAATTTGTGTATGGTTGTTGTGTATTGAGAAGTTATTGACTTAGTCTTTGTACAAGGAAGTTGGGTGATTTCAAATCTATTTGATGTTTGATTGATATTCATGGATCTAGTCTGAAAATTTATGAAACGAGGTCCTTGGAAGAAAAGAGAAGGTTGTAGCCTTCTGCAGGTTGAAGCTTGCGTGCTGGTATAAGACTGCACCAGTACAAAATCATTGTAAAAGAAGTTTCTAATTGAAAGAAGATAGATACATATTGCAGCAGGTGGTTTTCACCCACATTGGGTTTCCACCTTATATCTTGTGTCATTTGGTGTGGCTATTGGTCTATTTTTTTTGTTGTTCCTGTTTGTAATAGTTCTAATGATCCACATCTGAAGAATATATTAAATTATAAGGTATAAGCAAGATTCATCTGCATAAATTGAAAAGAGTTTGATAATACTGATTCACCCCCCTCTCAGTATTATTTTCAACATTTATGTTGTTAAGTTTGTTTTACATTGATTTGAGGACCATGACTATGACCCTTAGGTGTTTAAACAAGAGAAGACGGAGTCCCTCAAACTAGAATTCAGCTCATTCATGCTATGATTAGCCTAAAGAAGTTAAATGTATTCATAAATCTATAAGAGGCGGATTTGTCCTTTGAAGAAAGGATATTGGTAGTTTTGGGTTTTTGTATGCATGTTCTGGAGGACATAGGATATTTTGCTTTCAGGGTTTTGGGAGCATCTAGAGTTATATTTGGAAACCGTAAGCGGTGTTGGAAAGATGTTTCAAAGAGATATCAGATGACAGAGGTCAGAATTGCTTGTGTTCAATTTTAGTCTATCTAATTCACTATGTAATCGACTTCTTCCTTCTCATTCCTAATAAAAACGGTCGCCCATCTTCAAAGCGGACCGATAGACATAGTCCATCAGGGATGAACTCCGTAATCAATATTCTTGTCTGGTATATCTATGTTTTCTCTATTTTCATTTCTGTTGTGCATCTTAATCATGGTTTATTAGCTGTCGTAAAGTGATCAATTCAAGCAGTTTTCCTTAATTTTTGTGCTTTCAGTTAACATTCAAACTCATTAATGGCTAATCAATTCTACATTAGTTTTTAGTATATGGTCATTTTAGATCAATCACCATCTCTAACAAACCTACCACATCACCAAGAGGATTTAGAATTCATACTTTCCACACAAAAAAGATAAAAAGGAAAAAAGATTTATTGTGTTCATTTATATGCACATCATTAGAATGTTTGGTTATTTCAGATTGCATGCCTAGGATAGTAGGATTACAAATATGTTAACTTAGGATTCTTTTCAAGAGAATCCTCTTAGAAATTAGTTAGATGAGTGGTGTATTTGAGGATTTGATTTCATTCTTTCCTTACTACAATAGATAATATTTCAGTTAGTGCAAATTTCCCCTTTTCGCATTGGTAATCAAGCTTCTTCTGAATCAATAGAAGGCTTGTTTGAGAAACCATAGTGGTCTATCTCCAACTCAACAGTGACAAATAGTGGACCCATCACATCTACTTGTGTATGCAGCACTATCACCTCCAAGTTTGTATGAACCTAGGTTGATAAAGTAAAGTTGGTAGCCCCAGGAGTTGCAGCATTATTGCTGCAATACTGGTGCTCATCAAGTAGCGCAGGCTATAGTCTCACCTGAGGCAGTGTTAGGGGATGTTAGAACTAGGCTTATGAATCCAAAAGGCTACGTGATGTGGTTTAAGGAACTTTCTATGGTTTTTGATCTGACCTTCATGAACCCTTATTCATGACACTTAGATGATTTCCAGTTAAAGAAAGTTATAAACTTCACATACATATCTAATCATTCATAAAAAAAAGTTAACAATTGATCCATATATTCGCAGAGTAATTAAGATAAAATATATAAAAATATCATTATGTTGTGCATAAATACATAAAATAAACAATACATAAACATAGACACAAATTTTATTCAAATATATTTATATTACTTTAGATATTCTTTTAAAACCCTTCCAGACCCTGTGCACATAGCTGTAGGGGTCTGCGCACTCAGTTGTCGAATTACCAAGGTATTCTTGCACTCAATTGTAGGAGCTTTCCCCTTCACCCAAAACAAAAAAATATCTACAATTGCATACCCAAAATCATATCATCATGAACTACTTGATTCTTCCTTAAACTTGCTAAGACATCTCTTTATATATCCTTCGCTATTACAATACCATGGTCCGCAAACCATGGGTTTATCCCAAAACGATATCAAGACATAAGGGGTTTTTACCTTCCTAAAACCCCTTGACTCCTATTTGACCTATGCTACTTTTCCTTTGCTCCTTAAAATGTGGAGACTTACAATATTTAACAAAATTTGACCTAGGGGACCCTGTCCCAATAGTTCCCAAACACAATTATGTGACTCATCCTCTAGTCACTATGTTGGTATGCTTTGGAACTTTTCTTTCAGGATGTTGAACGAATAATTCACTAGGTGAAGCACCTCCATCCATTGAACAACTTCATGTTGTACTTCTTCAACCAAATTTTCCATAGTTTACCTATCTACTTCTAAGATGATGGTCCACTGAGTCTGTTGAATACTCTTAAGCGTGCCTTACACGGTTTGTGATAGTTGCCTTGCTTCTTCCTCCCATGGCTATATTCATGTAGTCATGATCTACATATTGTGCCGCAACTCCTTGGTTGGTCCTTTGCAAGGATGCCCCCTCTTTCAATCGGGTGAACCATTGGACATGGGCTAGGGTGTGAATTTTTGCCTTTATCTCATCATACTGCACCTTCTTATCCCGAACGGAACCTTTGATCTTCTTCAATAGTGGGTCCTCCTGCAGCAAAGCCCATAGTTCAATACATTTGTCAAACAATTGGCTACACTCCTTGACTGTAACATTGAGCTTCTCCCTGTCAGTTCTGATGGTAGTCTCATACTGCTCTCTAATATTTGGTGCGGTGGTGAACTACAACTTCAATTGAATCTCAATAATTTGGAGTTGCAAATCAAAGAAAAATTTATCCACTTTTACCTTTAACTCTCTAAATGCATCTACTAGTTGTTGCACCTTGTCTTTAGAAGCGACCTCTGAATGAATCTGGAGCTCGAGGAGGTCACTGCATACTCTTGAAATGGCCTGCTCCAGTTGTGCCCTTCTTGTAGTTTCCTCATCACGGTCATGGAGAGCTCTGTGTTTTTCATCGCACATCTATTGATTGGATATCTATGCATCCTTGATCACCATGAGAGCCTATTTCTCTCGCACCTTAAGCTCATCTTCTACACCCTAGTGTAGCTCATTCAGTGTGGAAAGGGGGAGCGTCGTGAGGTTAACACTTACGTATTTGGCACTTGGGCACTCTCCTATTCCATGTCATCAATCACATGTAAAGATACATTAGATAGGGGTACAATGTGGAGCTATAAGGTGAGGACCCACTCCACACAACCAGATGTCATTGGCTTCATTCTCACTTGAGACCAACTCGATTGAACCACACTCACTTGAATGCGGCTCGCCTAAACGTGCAACTTTGTGAGGCTTGCTTGGACCTAGGACAAAATATACTGGTATTGATATTTAATATGACCTTAGATTCCTTATGTCATACTCTGAACAGTGTCTCCAATCTCATCAAGGTCCCCTTCAGTGAGGACCATGGCTTCTGCACCGGTAGTCTTATCAAACTTGTGCTTCTTGCGTGCGACTCCCACACTTAAATTTTGTTACCTTTTAAGAATAAAAGGAGTGCAAAAATTCTCTGAGTGCTAAAATGGGTCTTCATTACCCTCATCTAGTTCTTTGGTATGCGAATTTTCTTTGTGCTCACCCTTTGGTTCTTGAACTATATTTTTCTCTAGATTTATGATCACCTTCTTCTTTTACTTCTGCACTAGTTTATTGGTGCCTTTTGTGCCTTCAACGCTAGCCCCCATGATACATTTGACAACATCGATGGGAATAAGCCATTTCATAAGCTACTTAACGACTAACTACGCGATATCATCTTTGGTGACCAAAAATGGAAACAACATAAATTTCTTTGTCATATCGCACCTTGCACAGATTTATACATTATGGAAATCAACCTTAAAATCTGTAATGCGCCAATATTCATTGAACAAAGTGGGTGAAAACCATGGCTTCTGGTTAATCACCATATGCAATTCTCATTCAAATAGTACCCAGAAAATCTTGCTTTCAAGGATATGGTCAAGGTCCTTTGTTGCCCACAACGAGGTGAATTTTGCAGCCTCACACAAGTCTGGAACTATCATTTGGAACTAGGAATCCTTTGGCTTCCTCCAAGCTATCAACGCGATCAATAATAGTAACCACACGTAGTGGAACGATTTTCCATCCTCCTCAGCTTTGTGACAATCATCCAATAATTCTCGAAAGACGTACTTTTCCCATCTGAATTGGACCCCCTAGCTGCACTGCATAGCTAAGGATACTTATGGTGTTAGTTCTTCATTACCATGATACTTCCTCATTATTTTTTCCACCAAGAGCTTTGTAGCAAACCACACAACTTCATCTGATAGAGAGCTAATGGCATATCCTCATGACTTATTCACTAACTCAAAGTCACTCTTCATCTGATCTGCAATATTTTTCTCCTATGACTTCTCCACAAAATCATCTACGGGGTTCGTGCCTTGATATGCTAGTACTATGATTCTATGGACTAGCATATCACCAATTAGGACGGGCCCTCCCACCCAGAGGCACCCATCATGAATCAACGCCAACAACTGACGCACACAGATGATATTGATAATGTTGTGGCTAAAATTTGGGACATACAGTATGTTGAGAAACCCTATGTGCTTAATACCTTCCACCCACTTGGTTCAAGCATTGTGATGCCTGCCTCCTCATGGTAGAATGATTTCAAGAATTTACTAGGTTCTAACTGCAACATTTTCTCATGATCACCCAAATCCTAATCCTCCATCTTCAGAAATGGTACCCGGGCCAACAAGTGGCCCTAAATAGTTATTTTTGATGGTAGAAATAGCGTGAACACCTTGAATCTGAATGAGTTAGGGTCCTCAGTTAATTTGGTAGTTGATTTTCATGGGGGTATACATGGTGGTAGTCGCGAAATTGGCTTTGTACCCTCTACGCTGATATTTTCAATCTCCATAGCCAGCTCTTCTTCATCCATGTCCTAGGGTTCGATAGGCTCCTTGTTTTTATGCATACGACCCTTTTTCTAATCTCAGTTGGGAATTTATGTAGTGATTGCCGAACTGAGGCTTTCTATGGCTTTTCTTGCTTTTTCTCTCCTACCACGGAGGTAGTATATTTTGGCATCGATGACCTGGGTGCTATAGTGTGGACTAGAAGAGTTGTATTCATGATATTTCCTACCCCTTTCTTCAAGAATTCTTACTCAACTTCTACCCAACTTAGGTAATCATACATACAACAATTCACTTGGCTCATTAAGCACAACTACACAAAACAATTTCTCAAGAATCAAAGTAGCCAAATATGGAGCGAGGTGCAATATTTATAACTTGATTTTAATTCAGATTCTCTGTTCCCCCATAAATTGTGTTCATAAATGTGATTTTGGCATCAAATCCTCCTATATTTGTGTCTTAAATGCACTTCCCCCACTCCTTTTAATGGAAAAACAATTGTCAAATCAACTGCAGTTGGTCCAATGATCATTTTCTATATAGGCTGTGTGAAAATCCTCCTTGTGGTGTAGCTACTTCATCGCAACTTCCATCTGTGCGTTCCTCCAACACATGGTGCAGTCATCTTTCTCCGACAAAAATTTTCCTTGGAAGTGTAGTTTATAGTCCTGCACTTTCTTTCAATTGCCAATAGTGCTAAAAATTTCTTGCATCCATGTAGTCATTATGCAGGTACAAGATCATTCCTATAAACCTTCAATGTACTTCCATTAATCTTTCCTAGAAATATTTCCCCATTTAGCTTCACGAACTAAACTACAACACCATCTAAAATGTCCTTAATGATATAGGGTCCCAGCCAGTGTATCTGAAACTTTCCCAGAAACTTGGTAAACTTGTTGTCATACATTAGTACCAAATCACCATTTTTGAAGGTGCGCTTCTTGATGTGTGGATCGTGTCATGCCTTTTCTAAATATTTTTGTACATATTGGTGAAAACTAACCAAACAACACCAAAAACTACGCAAGTCATTCCTCCATGATGTCACGATCTATCATCTCGGTTATTGCTATGATTCTTAGGCTAGGCACTATGTATTCCATTGGAATTACTACTTCTTATTCGTAAACCAATCAAAAGGGTCTTTTCCTAGTTGGTTTCTTATAAGTATTCCTATAGGCCCATAAAAACGATGTTATACACAAATCCCAGTGTTTCCTATTAACATTACATACCTTTGTGAGCACATTCTACAAGATCTTGTTGAAAGCTTCAATATTGCCATTCGACTGAGGGTGATATGGTATACTCTTCTAATGATACATTTAGAATTCCTCTATTAAATCTAGGATTGTTTCATTTAGGAAGTTTAACCCTTCGTCACTCATCAGAATTTTTGGGCATCCAAACCTTGATAGAATAAACTCAAATATGAAATTCGAAGTCGTGTCCATGCTATAATCCTTCACAGGTTGCGCCTCGGCTCATCTGGTTAAGTATTCAATCACACTCCCATCTTTCTCCCTGGTGGCTGAATAGCTCCAAGAAAGTCAATCACCAGCTTATCAAATTCTTGTAATTTGACCTGTGGATTTAATGGAAGTTCATCCCTTCATGACAGTCTCTTGGTCCTTTAACACACATCGCATGCATTGGAGTATTCCTTAGAATATTTATGTACTCTTACCAACCATAGACCTTCACGTAGGATATTTTATGACATAGCCTTATTTTCATAGTGTCCTTCAGTGACACCATTATGTGCTTCTATTAGAATGATGTTCCTCTCATATCTAGGTATATATCAGCATAGGACTTCATCCAACCCCATCTTATATAGTTGTCCTGCAACCATAGAAAAATCGACAGTCTTGACAACTAGTTCATTCTTTTGTTGTGTTGTATAATCTTTAGGAGCTACACTAGTCGATAAGAACTATATGATGTTTGAAAAATTCTTGTCCACAACCCTCAAACCAAAGAGCTACATGTCAGGTAATCCTTCCTCAATATTGGTAGGTTCTTCACCATTTTCGATCCATCATAGGTGGTCTAGTCCAACATTCAATCTCCTGGGCTTCAGTATGACTTTAAAATCATATTCTTGAAAAATGAGAAACCACCTACAGATTTCCCCCCTAACACAGCCTTATTGGCCAAGTACTTCAAAGTAGAATGGACTGTGTAGTTCCTTTAAGCCTTAGATAGTTTCTGACTCGCAAAGGCAAATGGGTGATTGATATGTCCTTCCCCTGGTTGTGTGAAGATGACTCTCAATGTTATGTAAGATGCATCCACATGCACATGAAATTCCTTCTTCCAATTGGGGAATATTAGGATTGGTGTCATAACCTTCTTCTCCTTCAGAGTATCCATGATTTTCTGAAAATCTTCATCCCAGTAAACCATAACGTCCTTCTTTAACAACTTCTCCATGGTCATAGTGATCTACACATATGCCTTAATAAATTTCCTATAGTACCGAGTATGAACCAATGTTGCGAGCAATTGATTTGCATTCCTAGGGGGCTCTAGATCGATAAGGACATCCATCTTAGTAGGGCCTACCATGAATTCCTTCTTAGAGATAACGTGGCCCAACAATATTTCGTAAGGTACACATAAAATGCATTTCTTCAAGTTTAGAGAGATTTGGTACTTCCTACAGGTATCCAACATTAAGCACTAACAAGAGATGTACCTCTTGACCAACCCAAACACTATCAAGTTATCAAAATAAACCTCCAAAAACTTATGAATGAACTCCTTGAATGTCGCAATACCCACCCTAGAGAAAATTTCAAGGGCATTTTTTAGTCCAAAAGGCATAACTATATACTAGAACAATCCCCATTCAGTAGTGAAGGTAGTCTTGCTTCTATCTTCTAGCGTGATATCAATTTGGTGGTATCCCAAGAATCCCTCTGTAAATGAGTAAGCTTCATATCTGCCAACATTCTCGAGAACTTCATATGTAAATGATGTAGGGAATGGATCATGGATGCATGCATCATTTAGCTTCCAAAGATCTATGCAAATCCTGAAATTGCACTTTGTTTTCTTCTCTTGGACCACCATGCGATTGACCCACTTGAATTCCTCTACATGCTTGATTATTTTGGTTGCAAGCATTTTATCGATTTCCTCTTGTACATTTTCCTTCTATTTTGGGTTCAATCGATATGGCCACTACTTAACGAGCTTCGCATCGGGTTTTAAATTGATCTTCATTTCCCCCAAATCTCCTACTATCAACTTCAAATTAGAGAACTTGGTTGGAAATAAGTTGTGATATTCATGTAGAAATTTATCTACCTTATCCACTATATCCCCATCCCAATAGTCACCAATGTTCACAAATTTGGTTTTGTCTTTGAGCCAATTTTCACCTACTTTGTGCGCACCGGTTTGCGAAATATCAGGGATCTCCACACTAGGTCCCTAAATTTTGTGTTGTCCTTATGATTCAAGGATATTAATATTCCTTGGATCTCGTCAGCTTCTTCCATTGTAACATTGTAACATTCTAAGCATGTTGCAGTTGTGTACTCCAATCAAGTTGTAGCAACATGATAGGTTTAACAGGTGTTTAGAAGATTTTTACCTTAATATCCTAACGCGCTTCATCAATGCATGTGAACCCATATTAAAAATTGAATTTGAGCAAGAAGCTTTCTTTCATCTCATCCCAATCAGTTCTCTTGTGTCACAACTATGCTTCTAAATACCAATTATTTGGAATAACATCTAGGGTATAAATAAAAATATGCACCCACTCAAGTTGAGGTATTTCACCCCATGCCTTAGTCCATCGCACCAGATGTTCGCGCAGTTCGTCCTTCCCTATGTATTTTTCTGTGAGTCATGTGTTCGCATATCCAAACCTTAATTGCATCATTCAACGGTATTCCTTCCAATCGGCAAAAGTTTACCTGTGCGTATCCCACCATCTTGCAAGCGTAGCTCTTAACACTAGATATAAGGACTGGAATCAATATTCCTCTAGTAAGCCTCTTTCAAAATGTTCAAGAAATAAATTAACATCACCCAAGCCATTACAATAGGGTAACTTACATACCTGAGTAGATATACAACGCAGATATTTTTCAATCCAATTGCATCACAGCGTAGAGACCTCATGCAACCGATTCTGCCAGTTTTCTAACTACTCATATGATTCAGATTGGCAGGAGCTATCCTTTTCCCAACTGATCATTCCATCCATAATGGGATTGATTTAATCTTCATCCCACAAAGTTAAATTATAAATTTTCTCAATGTCATCGTCTTCATAATAGTCACCATTCAGTTCTGTGTACCACGCACCTTCAACAAGATCCAACGAGACAATTACTCAATGTTCCTTATTCTCAAATACCATGCTTCGCTTCTCTAAATTGATGATCGAATTCATGTCAAAAGCCAAATCAATCCCAAGTAATGCAGGGCATGGATTACTATGATCGACAATCTCAATAACTTCAAAATCACCCACTGCTCTTGCTCCTTTGATACCTACGGTTACTCCATGCATGTACCCCATTGGAATTATCTTTTGCTCATTCACCATGTATGACAGAATGGGAAACCATTGTAACTTAGGCTTTCCCATACGTTCCCAAGTTTCCTTCGGTAATACATTAGCATTACATCCCAATTCTAGGATGACCTGATCCATTTCAAAATCACTAATCTATGTTTTCGGCTGCATCTCTCTACCCATTCTCTTCTTGCTTTGATTTACCTTATTGACTACACGTTGTCTTGGGGATGACTTATCCTTGCTGGCGAAGTTATCTATTAGCTCTTGCAGTCCCTCTACTACGTTTTGATCCCATAGTTGCTTCATATAGGTATGCATAAATCATTTCAACACTATGGGATTTGACTCTTGGGTTCCAGTAGCATATTCAAGTCTCCCCGTTCGTGAGGCTACCAACATTAGGTTCTGGGATGTAGAAGCACCCAGGCTTATAAAATTATTTATGGCCTCCATGAATGTCTGCTTTCCTTTACGTAAACCAAATCTAGTATTCTTCTCACCAGCCTTTTGGAACCACGACTCTGATTCTGGATGTTTTCCTTCAACCTTGTCCTCACTAGTGGCTACACTGCTTCATGTGCCTATGTTGATACTAGGATTATCTTTGCCCAGATCAGATTTGATCATTTGGATATTTTTCATTGGTTGCTAGATCTTCTTCTCTTGCATATTTGCTATTAAGAAAGGGAAACCTTCTATAACATAATAAAATTGTTAGCAGTACTAACATGAGGGGTGCACAAGTGTTGGATTAAGGGGTCCTGACCCATGATTCGGAGTTAGTTGTGCAAGCCAACAAAAACCTACACCGTTGGCCCTTTCAGCAGCAACCTATGTAACACAGGTTGCAATTTCACCCAAAGCAGTATTGGGGGATGCAAGAACCAAGTTTCTGCATCCAAAGACTAGTGTGATGTCTTTTAGTGCCTTAGATATGCTTTCATGTAGATTCAGTATTCCGATAGATTTAAAAATCCTAGTTTGGCCCTAGGTACCTTCAATTGTTCACGGGACTAACCAATTATGTTAATCAGGACTTAATAGGATATGTCTTTCATGCAATTGAACAGGTCTTCTATGGCTTATGATATCTAGATCTACTATCATGCAGACCTATCTTCCCTATCTGAAACTAACCCTAAATAGATTTATATATTTGAAAATATAATTCAATCATATTATTAGGCATAAACATGTTCAAGTAACCAAATTATCACGACGAAAACATGTTGAATTATGGAAACAATAGTAAAAGTGACATAACAATTAAATAGATAGATGCAAGTACTTCCAACCCAAAATCATTCTTTATTAATCATAATCATTCTAGTATAGACTTGAACTACATTGTGCACTCAGCTATAGGGGTCCACACACTGAATTGAGGACTCTTCCAGGCCTCCCCACACTCAGCTGTGGAGTCATTCCTTCACTTACTGATAGGAACATACCTTCGTGTTTATCAAACCCTTAAAACATCATTCATTCCTTCATACTACTCATTATAAGTTATTTTTAAGACTCCCTATGACTCAACTACTTATATCCTTTCTAATACAATACAATGGCCGCTAGCTCATGGGATAGTCTTCAAAACCACCTATCACTTACTCAAACAAGGGGTGAAGACCCCTGTGATCCTAGATTAGCTACGTGCTCTGCATCCATATTTTGTGGAGACTTTACATTATTTACAAAAAATGACTAAATTAACTCAATTCTACCCATGGGGACCCCATCCCAATAGGCCCCCAACATAAAAATCATGACCCACCCTCAAGTCACTCAGCTAGCTATTCCACTTTCTAGTGGAGTTCACTTAATTGCTTGGTCAATGTTTGAAGCTCTGTGGTGCTCTGTTATGTTTCTTTTTGTACCTCCTGGACCAATTTCTCTATGGTTGGCCCCTCCACTGCAAGTTGCGTAGTCTGTTAGGTTTGCTACATGGCCTTCATCTTTTCATGAATATTTTGTGAAAGTTGGTTGGCTTCCTCTATCTAAGGCTAAAGTTGGTCTCTTAGCAGGGACTGCTTTTTCTGTAACTCCTGGATCTGCATCTGAATCACATTTCCTTTGCAAGAACACAAAGAACTGGACTAGCGCTAACGTCCACGCAGTCGTACTGATTTCAACATATTTTTGTTGCACTTCCCTAACCTATGTGTTCAACTGTTGTGGATTAGGGTCCTCCTGAAATGTATCCCATATGCTCATTTCTTGATTGAATAGCTGGTCACAACTGTGAACTATGACATCTAGTGACCCATTGATTCGTAGAGGCACATATGCCAAAAGCATAGTGATTTTTTCAGTATCCTCGGCATCCAACTCCTCAATCCCCTGGCAGAGTTCCTCTTCATCTAGATCTAGGGAAATAAAAGTTTTCTTTGGCTTGTCCATTTTTCCCTTCTAGCGCACCTCCTACAGATGCTTTCTGGATCTACAATTGACTTCTTTTGCTTTGGAATAGATGTAGACTGCTTTGGCCTAGGTACTGCTAGTGTGCCTTCTATGCCCACAACTTCTGAATCTAGTGCCTCAGACACCATGGCCTTAGAACTCATAGGCTCAGATATCCTCTACAAAGAAACACAACACAATGTATTAGAATAATGAGCAAGCCCTAGGTTCTTTAACAAAACCTCCCAATATTCTCGGTGCATGCAAGAAATTCATTGACAACAAAGTGTTTCTCTACATTCCAATAGGACATACATATAGCAATTTTCAGATTAAAATCCGACCATTTCCTCCATAAATTTGTCATAAATGCACCTTTGGCGGTATATTTTCAAAGATTTTCACCTTAATTGCTGCCTACCCACTCCTCCTAATGGGATTTTCTTAGTCCAAACATCTATAGTGACTCTAATGACTATTTTTCACCTTGTATGCATGACACCTTCCTTCATGGCAAAGCGTCATGAGCACAACTTCATCTATTGCACTCTTGTCAATCATCGCGCAACCTGCTTTCTACCTTAGCCCCCCAGTTGGACAGTGTAGTTTATAGTCCTATGATCCCTTGCAACTTCCTGGATCAATAAGACTATCCTACATTCATATAATCATTGCACAAGGGAAATATCCCGCTTGTGCATATTCATCCAGTTCCCATTCACTTTTCCTGGAAAAGGTTCATGATTCAGCTTCGCGAGTTCAACTGTGCTACCCTTTGTAATTTCCTTAACAATATATTGTCTTCACCAATGCATCTAGAATTTAACTAGAAATTTTGTGAACTTTCTATCATATAACAAAACAAGATTATTTATCTTGAAAGTGCGAAGCTTGATATGGCGATCGTGCCATGCTTTTTTGCATTCCTTTTGTAGTTGTTGGTGGAATTCCACCAGAAATTGTTCTTCCTCTAAATCCATTAGCTACGTGATTCATTCCTCCAAGGCCTCAATGATTTGACCCCATAGACCAATTTGAATAGTGTTTGCCCCGTCAACGTCTTACAGTTGTCCTATAGGACCATAGTACTGTAGGTACGTGCACATCCCAATAATTTCACTATGCATTACAGACCTTTGTCAATGTGTTCTACAAAAGTTTGTTAAAAGCTTTGGCTATCCCATTTTCCTATGGGTAGACCTTTTTCAATGTGTGCTCTTCTGATGGTAGACCTTAAATTCATCCATAATCGTGCTAATCATTTCATTCAAAAAGTGTATTCCCCTATCACTCATTAATAATTTTGGGCATCCAAACTATGTTAAGACATATTCAAATAATAACTTTGTTGCAGTAGCCATTGTACAATCCTTCACTAGTGTGCTTCTGCCCATCTGGTTAAGTATTTTTTTGTAGTGATAATGTAGCACGCACCCATTTTCTTTCTAGGTGGCTGAGTTGGCCCAATAAAATAGATCACCCATTTCTCAAATGCCTACAATATAGTTGAGGATGCAGTGGTAGTTCGGCCCTCTATGACGATATGCCAGTACTTTGACATGCATTGCATGCCTTATAGTACACTTTGGATTCCTTGTGCAATGTTGGCCACCATAATCCAACGCACAAAATCTTCTACATGGTCGCTTTCCCTAGATAATGGGCTCCCGCATCTCCCCCATGAGCTTCAATGAGAACACTATCATGCTCAAATTCAAGCACATATCTCCACAATATTTCATGTGCCCCCATTTTGTACAAATGTCCAGCAATGACCGAAAAATATGCTACGCAAACTACTAGTTCTTTCTTCTATTGAATTGCATATCCTTTAGGAGCCATCCCAGTAGTTAAGAATTGAATAATGTTAGCAAAATGGTCATCTTCTACATGTATCGAAACAAGTTGTGTCTGGCAATCCTTCCTCCAAATTATTGGGTTCTTCACTTGTTTCAATCCTTGACAGATGGTTTGGATCAACATTCAACTGACCGAACTTCATAATAACTTCAAAATCATATTCCTGAAATAATAACAACCACCTGCAAATATTTCCCCCAACAAAGGCTTGTTGACCAGGTACTTTAAGGTAGAATGATCTATATACATCTTGAAATGTCCCCCTAACACATAATTCTTGACTTTCTATAGTGCGTAGACCATGTCTAAGCCATCGTGCTGTCCCATTGAATAATTTTTTTCAGCCTTTGATAACTTCCTATTTGCGAAGGCTATAGGGTGGTTGAGTTTGCCTTCACCTACCTATGTTAGTATTGCACCTAGCACAATGCAAGAAGTGTCCACATGTACATGAAAATCCTTCTTCCAATCGAGAAATACCAATATTGGTGCAATCATCATCTTTTCTTTTAACACATCTAAGCTACGTTGGCATTCCTCATCCCAATAGAATGTCACATCCTTCTTCAACAATGTTTCCATAGGCACGATAATTTGAGCATAGGCTTTAATGAATTTTCTATATTATCCAATGTGTCTGAGCATCACGCACAACTTCTTGACATTCTGAGGGGCCTCCAAGTTCACAATCACAACTATCTTTGCAAGGTTCACCATCAATCCTTTCTTACACCCAACATGACCTAGCAAGATCCCCAAAGGAACACATAATATACATTTTTTCAAATTCAACACAATCTGGTATCTTCGACAAGTATCCAACAAAAGGTGAAAACTTTATACATAGCATTCTACCAATCCAAACATAGCCTAGTGATCGAAGTATACTTCTAAAAAATTATGAATGAATTCTTTGAACGCTTCTATGACTACACAGGAAAATATTACAAGCGCATTATTTAATCCAAAAGGCATAACAATGTATAGAAAGCAACTCCATTCCAACATGAATGTGGTTTTTCTTCGATCCTTTGATGCAATCTTAGTTTGGGGGTAACTAGAAAACCCATCAGTAAAGTAATAGGCCTCATTCCCTACTACATTTTCTAAGAATTCATCTATAAATGACATTGGAAATGGATCATGAACACATGCATCATTAAACTTCTGTAGATCTACACAGATTCTTATTTTTCCCTTTTGTTTCTTCTCTTAGACTACCATCGGGCTCACCCAATCAGATTCTTCAATAGGTTTTGTAATACCTGCATCCAACATTTTGTATAACTCTTGGCGAGCCTTCTCCTTATAATTAGGATTAAGGCGATAAGGCCTCTGTTTGAAAGGCTTTGCATCCGGCTTCAATGTGATCCGCATAGCACCCAAATCATCAAGTATGATTTTTAAATTCGAAAATATAGTTGGGAAGAGATCCTGGCACTCTCGAAGTAATTTTGGAACTTTGTCTACTATAGCATCATCCCAATAATCTCCAATCTTCACAAACATCGGTTCTTCTTCAATGCCAATGTTTACTTGTCTTGTTTTCAAAGGTACGGAGATCTCTGGATTCTCTACTTGTGGTCCTTCTATTATGGAATGCCCTTTTGTTTCTGTAATATTGATATTCCTCAAGTCTTCTTCCTCCTCTTTAGCGGTTAAATTATAGCATTCCAATGCATGGCGAAGCTAGGCGCTCCAATCAGGTTGAGTCCATTCCATAGGTTCCTTTAGCATCCTGAAGATAACTTCTTTAATCTCTTGAAGTGCTTCATCGATGCTTCCAAACCCATCCTCGAAGTTGAAAGTCAATAAGAAACTTTCTCACAATACATCCCATTCCGCATGGCAAAGCTCTGCTTTGAGATACCAAATCATGGGGATTGTATCCAAGGTATGGAAAAAAATATGTACCCATTATGGCTGTAGTACCATCCCCCATGCCTTAGTCCACATTTCCAGATGATCGCGTGGATCATCCTTCCCACTATACTTCTCAGGCATCCTGGTATTAGTATGCCTAAATCATAAATTCATCATTCGCCTGTATTCCCTCCATCCAACAAAACTTTCCTTGTGCGTACCCCACCATCGTGCAAGTGTAGAGCGCAGCGCCAACTACAACACTTGAAAATGGTGGTCTTTAAGGGGTTCAAACTTAAATTCATCTAAAACCATATCTACGTTAGTCACACCATCATAATAAGGTAGCTTCCTTACCTCCGATGAAACAAAACACAGTGACTTTTCCATCATATTGCATCGCAATGTAGATACTTCATGTAAGTGGTTTTGCCAATGCTCTAATTCCTCATTTGAGTCAAAAGTACATGAACTCTCCTAGTCCCATAGGATCCCTCCATCCGCCGTTGTATTTATCCAATCTTGATCTAATGTTGTTATCATGTATATTTTCTCTAGCTCATCGTCACTTTCTACATAATCGCAAACAGGTTCGGTATAGTGCACTCCTTCTGCAGGATATAGTGGCACTATGACCCTAAGCTACTTCCTTTCAAAGGTTAGTTTCCTCTTCTTCAAATTAATGACCCTAGTCATATCAATAGTTGAGTTGATTCCCAACGACGTGGGGTAGGGATTACTCTCATCGACAATTTCTATAACTTCGAAGTTCGTTAATGCACTCACACCTTCAATATTGATCGCCACTCCATACAATCATCCCATGGGGATGATTTTTTGTTGATTCGTTATTCAGAGCTAAATCAGACATCATTGCAGCACAGGTCTCCAATCCTTTCCCATTTTTGTTTCAACAAAACATTCGGATCGGACTCAAGATCCAAAATTACCTAGTCCTTTTCGTAATCACCTATTTGCATTGTTAGTCGCATCTCACATCCTATTCATTCCTTATGCTTACCAATATTTATTACCACACATTGTTCATCAGGGGTCTTTTCTTTATTGGCACATTTATTTATTAATTCTTGTAGTCCTTCCACAACCTTTCTATCATGCAGTAACTTCATGTAGGTCTCCAAAAAAGTAGTGAGAATGGAAGAATCAACCTCTTGCTTTGCACTAGTCTTTGGTGTCTTTTCCTGGCTTCGTAAGGTGGAGGCCTCGACGAAGCTCTTCTTTGCTTCCATGAATGTTTCCTTAGCGTGATTAACGTCAAATATGGTGTCTTTCTCAAGAGGTGTGGATCCATCCATCTTCCTTAGGTTGCTTACCATTATCTACTCCAGTCATCATACCACTTCTTAGTACAATATTAATGCTTTGATCTTCCTTTCAGGGCTCAACCCTCATCATTTGTACATTCTGCATAGGCTATTGAGGTTGTGTTTTCATTTCTTGCATTTTAGCTATTAGAATCGGATAGTATTTTATGGCATGGTCGAATTTTCTACAGTATTGACATGAAGGGTGTGTAGGATTCGAGAAATCTCACGTGAAGTGCCCCAGCTATCTGCATTTGTAGCAGATAACCTGACCACAACCTCTACCAGGTCCTCCTCCTCATCCTCAGCCTTAAAAACACCTATGTGCTCCTCCTCTGCCTTGATCTAGAGACTGAGCTTTTGCTTGCATATGGTAAGTAGGGGTTCTTTTCATCATCATCTCATAACTTCAACAATGGCACTCTTCAACTCCCAAAGACTTACAAAAATTGAAAAACAACTACTAGGGTGTTTGAACAAACTTCTGAAGTAAGTGGCAGTTATCTGTCATATGTTACCTAGTAACTTGACAAATGGCGCACCATGGCACAACTCCCATGCTCGATTTGACTGGGGCTTATGGATTTAGGGGAATTTCCCACCTCTATAGGATAATTCACATATACTGGACAATGATATTTATCATACCCATGTCCCTTGCACTTCAAGGACCAAACCTTTATGCAGACTACTGGCTTGGTCTCATTCTCTTTCTTTAGAATCTGTAATTCTAGGTGCAGGGTTTCTAACTGTGATTCAATATGTTGCACCCCCATGTTCATGTCGAGAATAGGATATAAGTGCATCCTCATTGCAATCTCTAAGGCTTTTGTTTGTGTTGTTATCTTCTACTGTGACAGAGGTATTCTTAAGTGTGCAAAAAGTGATGCTATAAACCAGTTGCGATGCTAGGTATCTGAGATTTGCATGTTAGCCTGCTTGATCTGGCACTTCAACATCTGATCAAAGTCCAAGGTGTCTCATTGACTCTCATTCATATTTCCTTAAGTTCAATTACTGACTACTCCTCAGATGTAGGCTTACTGAATTCCTTGTTCAAAGTTGTCTAAGTCTCTGCTAACGATGCTTGAGGACTATCAGTGCAATACTTAATGTACTAGGTTAGCGCATGATCCTAAAGGCGGTAACCAATTGTGCCTTCTTTATATTTTCATCAACGATTTTTTGCACTATCCATACAAAATTCGTAACAAACCAGAATTGATTCAAACCTTCACCTCCTATTCCTTTAAATATCAGCACCTTCACTGTGTTTTCCACGATGAATGGTTGAGGTAGAGGTGGAGGTGGAGGCAGAGTGGATGGATGAGATATCATCAGAATACCCTGAGTTATTAACAAAACAGTGCTTTGCGGTGTAGTTAGCACCACCCTTTTGTCATTGCTTGAATGAGGTTCAATTAATGGACTATCCTTTAGACCTGATCCGTTACTTTTAAAGAATCTACCACTTCTTGTAGCTCCATACATTAAGCTAATGGAATTACCTTCTTTTCATATAATAGCATTTTAATCCAAGTATTAAATGACCTCAACTACTTACCTTGCATTTCCTTGAAGAATCTTTTCTCCTCTTCGCTATAGCTAACACAAGTGTCAACTGCAAATTCAGTAACAAATCCTTGTAGAATTCGATCAAGGCAATGATCGACAGGCAACACGATATTGTTTTCAGATGCCTCTAGTCATCGTACCAATTCTGGATTCCACACTATAGGACTATCAACCTTCCACCTCCCTTGACTATTTACCAATTTTTCTAACCACTCATATAATTCACATGGAAAAGTGAAAAAGAAAATTTCACGTATCTCTCTCTATAGATATCTATTCAACCAATCCTCCTTCGAGAGGCATGGATTGATTTTTCCTTGAGCCGCAAACTCATGAATCTTTTGATCTAACCACTTTTCAATCTCTTTCTTAGTCAGCTTCCAATTATATGAAATCACACATCTCTTAAGCAAATCTCGGTTCTGACAATAGAACAATTTGTTGGCTTAAGGGGTCTTCACCTAGGTTCAGAGTTAGTTGAGCCAACCAACAAAACCCTACATTGCTAGCCCTTTTGGCAGTAACCTGCATATCGCGGGTTGCATTCTTACCTAACCAATGCAAGAACCAAGTTTTTGCATCCAAAGACTACTGTGATGTCTTTCAGTGCCTTAAATCTGCTTCTGCACAAATCCAAGCTAGTTTTTGCATCCAAAGGCTATTATGATGTCTTACAGTGCCTTAAATTTGCTTCTGCACAGATCCAAGCTTCTGATCGAGTTAAAACTCCTAATTTGGCCCTAGATACCTTCAATTCTTTGTGGTACCAACTAATTGTGTTAATCGAACCTTAAGAGCATATCTATACTACTTTCACACAACTGACAGGTCTTCTAGGGCTTCTGAGATCTAGATCTATCATCATGCAGATATCTTCCCTATCCAAAACTAACCCTAGATAGATTCAGATCTTCGCAAATATTAGTCAATCATTTTATTAGGCATAATCATGTTCAATTAACCAGATTCAAGTGGAGGAAACAAATTGAATTATAGAAACAATAATCAAAGTGACATAACAATGAAATAGATAGATGCAAGTATTTCCAACCGAAAATTAGTCTTTATTAATTAGAATTGTTCTAGTACAGACTTCAACTACCCAGTAGACCCAGTTACAGGGGTCCACACACTCAGTTGTGGACTCTTCCAAGCCACTGCGCTCAGTTGCAGAGCCTTCCCTTCACTTATTGATAGGAACATACCTTCCTATTCTATCAAAACCCTTACAACATCATTCATTCCTTCATACTACTCATTATTTCTGAGTTGTAGTGCAGTTTGCAATCAAATTTTAGCCCCTTTTCTTAGCTTCTTACCTTGGTTTTTGGAATTTTCCTATAAAGTTACTTCTTTCGGGATGGTTCATGCCTCTATGGCTTTGTTGCATGCATCAGAATGTGGTTGTTAACAACTTCCTCCGATTTATGCAGACAACAAAGATATAAGATTTTTGTGCACAAGAAGTGTCATGTTTTATTTCATAAAAAACTTCCGTTTTGGGGGATTCCTTAGTCATTTTAAGGGCATACTTCTCTTAAGTTCCTAGAGATCTTCTCTAAACTCTATCATCTATTCTTACAAACTCTTGATTGTTGGCTTCTCTTAAATCTGATTTCTCTCTTGCTGTCCCACTTTGCAAGTACTCTATTTTGGCATTGGAGGATAAAAATTATTGTTCTAATCCATATAATAAACACGAATAAATTCAAGATCATGTGTAGAAGGAAGGACAACATACCTAGAGCTAAGTTTCCAAGTGTGCCTCCAACAATGGTGGTTACATGTGTTTTTCCATCTCCAAAGAGCTTTGCAATACCTGAGTGTGATACATGTGCCTTCGACCTTTCATCAATGAGTATATTGCAATAATTTATGTCACGAAGGATAATTTTAAGGTCATGGTCATGATGCAAGTAAGTTATGCCTTGATTTGATCCAAGTGCTATATTCAAACATGCCATCTAGTTTAAATGTGGAGTAGGTGGTTTGCAATTTGAACAAAATCAAAAACCTTATAAGCAGGCATACAACATGGTTGCAAAGTATGGCATCAATAAAAATATTCATCTAATTTCAAAGTACTAACCATCGAAAAATTCATTTAATCTTCCCATGAGTAATAAATAAGATATAATAATCTTAGCTTATGGATATTTATAGTAACCCTGCAAATTAATAATATTACTATGTTTAATGCTTCCCAAAATCTCCAACTCCCTCTCAAATATATGATTGGATGCGATACCACACTTCTCAATTTTATTCACTACATATAAGTTGTTATTGTCCATCACCAGCTTGTACACAGTCCCAAATCCCCTAGAACCAATGATGTTAGTGTCATCAAGAATCTCTAACTTTTTTATAATATCCTCGAATGTGTATGGAAAATCTCCATGCAATGTAACAATTTTCATTTTGAAAGAGGAATTTTCATCTATTACAATCTAGTGTTTGGAAAAATGTGAGAGAAGTAAAGGCTTGTGAATATCACTCCTTAGAGCATAATCAAAGATAACATTTTTATAGATATATATATATAATATATATATCATTGCAAATTTTCAAAGTGAATACAAGTTTGGTTCTTCGAAAGTTGTTCCATCTTTCTATATTCCTTTTCCTCTTTGACTCCTTTCTTAGATAAAAATCAGACTCACAAGAACACAAGGAGAACAGAAAGAGCCACTCTCATTGTAATCATTGCTCCAATCAGGAGTCCATTCAAGTATTGTGCCAATTTCCTAGTATGCTTTGCTAAAATCCAAGGGGTTCCATATTATCATTCTTAAAGTTTGTTCATAAACATAATTCTTTTACAACAATATTACTTCATGTTGAAGCCTTGAAATTCGCTGCAACAACATTGGGGATGACAACCAGGTCCCGACCTTAAAGAAACTCCTTTTCCATTTGGAATGGTGGTTATGACTGGTTTAAATAGGTCTAGTTACCTTTTCTAAATCTCCAAATGGATTAAAATATGACTTTCATCCATCAATGGAGAAGAGACATCATATCAGCCCTCTTGTTGATCATGTAAGACAGTGATTCCTAAGCTAATCTGGGGCTCAGCCAAGCCACAAACTAAAGTTTTCTATTGTGTGAAGAGGACTTTTAGGAATTTAGAATTAATCTATATGAAAAATTATTCTAAAATGCAAGAAAAAGGAACTAAGTTCTAATCCTATCTCAATTAGGCAGATATAGATCTAACCCAACCGAGAGAAAGATATTTAAATGATTAGGATTTAAATATGTCTCGATTATGATGAATACCAAGCTAATGAACTATTTCAATTAACTAACACTATGAATACCAAAACACATTCTATGAAGAGACATCTTAACTGAAATAATGAACCAACAACATTTAGAAAGTAGTTCAAAAAATGATCTTGATTGTTAATTCAGTAATTCGAATAATTATACAATAATATGAGGAAATAGTTCACAACATATAATTATTTGTTAAATCAATATTAAAAGACAAATTTATGAGTAAATAGTTACTCAGAAATAAGAATTCAACCCATAAGAGCAGAGATATATAATAACATATCAATGAGACAAATTACTCATAACGACAAAAGTGCACAAATATGAATAAAATGACACATTCCCTCCATCATAAAATGGAACTAGTATTTAAAACAACAGTATAAGAAATACCAATTTATTGAATCCATTTCTCTCACTCTCGTCTCCAACAGTCCTCTACAATCTTTGAACTTTTGTCATTACAACAAGAGTTGCAGTAGTGCATGTTGAAAAAAAGAGTAACTAAGTTCGGTCTTCATAATGACATGATCTTTGTAATTGATGTAATAAAAGAGAATAAATTGTTTTTATATGCCTTGCTACATGGGTTTCATGAGCAAGAAGTGTCATATGGTCAAAGACTTCTTGATGTCTTTCAAATTTATTAATATGTCAAAGAGTCATGTCATGTATAAAGAATCTCTTCATGAGCCTATGTAAATGTACATGAGTATACAAAAGTGTGTAGCAGCCCTCCAAAGACCAAGATCAATCCTCCATTAGCAAGCACAAGAAGTTTGCAAGCAAATCGACAAAGAGATCATCATGTCAGCCTCAAAATTGAATCAAATATATATTTAAATGTCATGTCGTCTCAATTAATAGATATGTCAGTTCATGTATTCAACTCGGCTTACTTTGGGAGGATAAACCACTATAAATAGGTGGCTAGGATATCCACAATTCAAGACAGAACTCACATTTTTCCTCTAAAATTTTGTATGGGTATATGGGAAGAGATATGCATCAAAGGAGGAAAGAACTTGGGTTTGACTGCAAACTCGGATGGGTATAAGGTGGAGATAGAAACTTGGGATAGTCTAACCCTATCACATGGTAGTACGCATGATCACAGGGATCTAAAGTAAGCATGACAGGAGGATGTAATGAGTTCTGTGTTAGTTACATTCTTAGCATACCTGTGAATCAAAAGTTGTAGTCTCGGCATAAATAGAATGATACGAATCTCGGTATAGAGAATAATTTGTCCCAACATACTCGAATGCATCATAAAGACCTCGATGCAAGAAGAAAATCACAGTCTTAGTATCATGAGAAGGGGCAGTAACCATCACAATCTCCACATAATAAGAAGCAGTGATTATTACAGTCTCGGCAAAATAAGAAGGAAAGATCATCACAATGATAATGAAAGAATGTCATTCTAGATATAGTCATCGTCTCAAGACAGATGCAATAATGGATTCAATGGTTCTCCAATATAGATATCAGTGATATAATAGTGACCTCAGTACAACTCTTATTCATGCCTAAGAATAGATCATTTCTGTGTTGCAAACCTAGGTGAAGGTGCAACAATTTTGTTATAGCAGTAATAAAAGTCTTGGTGGTGCGATAGTGATGATCTCAAAGGTGCAGTGAAGATAATGATGTCAATAGTGATGAAGAAGAGGATTGGGGTCTTGGTCTTGGATTGTCATAGTAGGTCAAGTGTCATGATCTTGGTATTCGTCAATTGGAATCTCTATAAGAAGAATTTTTTGTGGGTTTTCCTCTCCAAGAGGGAGAGGTTTTGGCCCTGGCAGAAAGTCAAATATCTTGTGTTGTTGTCTTTTTGTTTTTTATAGAAGTTTGATGATGTAATCACACATATTAATAATAATAAGAAGATCAATCTAAGAAAAAATGCAAAATAGCTTCAAAAATTGTTATCATGATAAGAATAATCTCTTTAATTATGTTTGTCCTAGATTCTTCAACATGGTATTAGAGAAAAGGTTCAGAAGTCAAAGGAAGGGTAGAAAAAGAGACATGCAAGGATTAAGTTTCAAGAAAAGCATCAAAGAAAGCTCAAGGATGTCAATATCTACATTAAATAATTATCTTTATTAAACCCTAGATCAAGGAAGTAGCCTACAACAATAGTCTACAATAGCAAGGGTTTTCGAGATCAACAGTCAAAAGATGAAGCGTTCAGATCTCATGATACATGGCAACAACTTTGGTGACTCCCATAGTTTCAATCTTCAACATACCAGTGATAGTCACTACCTCAGATTGAATCCTTTTCTATAAAGAACACAATCTTGAAATCTTGGATTCTCAAATATTAATGATGCATACTCAAGGGCACATAGAAGTAGATCATCTACAACATAGTGCTCTGTAATGGGTATCACTTGTTGAGATTGCAAAAAGATGATGGAGCTTAGTGAAAAGAGTCGCCTTCACTAAGTGGGCCCACAGGCTATTTTTGGCGCAAGTCTATTTTTAGACTATGTCTATTTTTAGACATATGGATCATGTCTATGGATTGCAGGTTGCTGTTTATGGATGATTGATCAAGTTGAGAAAATAAATGGACTTCTATTTTTGATGAAAGTGTGAGTGATCACAGTGTGAGTGATCAAGTCTATTTTTAGACTGGCTGTCAAAAATAGAAAAGTCAAATATTATTATCTCACAATAATATTTGGACTATAAACTTTGTCTTATTCTCTTGGAGCACTTCAGTTCGAGCTACGGATGTGGCACATGCAATTGCATGAAGGAAATACGTGTTTCTTATGGGTTAGTTGAATATTTGCATGCATGACTTCAGTTAGAACTCAAGTGAGTTGAGTTTAGTGGACTGGAGGTGCAGTTGATGGATTTGTGTTCAGTTTAGCTTTGTTAAACTGGTTGTATTTAGTCTAACTGGCAAATAGACTAGAGATGAGTTGGGTGAATTAGTTATTAATTAATTCACAAGTTATTAACTCATAATACAACTAATGAATACATCAGTTAACTCAGTTGCATGTCAGTGCATGTTCAGTTCAGCAGGGACAGGTGTTAGAGAATCAGATTGCTATCAGTTGTGACTATAGTTGTGCACCAGATCTTGCACAAATCAGGGAATTGAGTATGCCAATGAGTTTGCCCACATTGTAGCTTGTTCTCACGTGATTTAGCCAAGGAAAGACGTGGCTGCCTTGGAATTATCACCGGTTCTTGTGCAGGTATTGAGCAGCGGAGGCAGGCAAGCAGCGGAAGAGATGTGAGCCAGTGATTGATTCAGATCTGAGCTGTATTGTGTGTAACAGGTGGAGCTGGTACTGGATTGCTTGTGATAAGCATTGTACTTTGTAAAGTTACATGACTCAATCATTAATATACAGATAGTTGGGGTTTTTAGCGAGATGCTTTCCCCGGGATACATACTGTGTTAATGTGTGAATGCTCTTGATGTTTTATTGTTATTGATGCTGCTATAATGATGATCAACGTAGAGGAGCTTATGTATTGTGTATGTTTTCCGCAATAGTACATGATCAGGATAATCTCTGTTGAATATGTGTTAAATTATTCAAAATTTCTACACGCTTACCTCATCATCTTACCAGACTTCAAAGCGAAAAACTCGGCATTGAACCACCTGAGTTGCCTTTACCCGAAAGGAAAAGGATTAAAAATAACACTGAAGGTTCTGGTTGTGAAACCTTTTCTCCATCATCTTCCATCTCATCATCACCAGTGCGAAGTGAAACACCCACTTCACCATTACATATTATTGTTCACCAAGGGACTTCACCTCCAACATCACAATCTATTCAGTCTTCATTTCCACCTCCTCCCCAATCACCTGGAACACCACAGGCAATCGTTGGTACTCCCAAAATGGCTCAAACACCATGGAGAAGTCCTGGTGCAGTCACTATGCCTGCGCCTTTACATCCGTTACCCGATTATCCTGAGAAATGGTTAACAAAGTTCAATCCAGAAGGTGTAACATCAGCTGAGGAACACATAAATAATTTCATGTTGTCAGTTAATTTGAAGGGAGTAACTGAAGAAGATGTTGTAGTTAGATTGTTCCCTTACACATTACAAGGATCAGCAGGGTCTTGGTATTTTTCCTTGCCCTCTGGATCCATCACCAGTTGGAATGTCTTTCAGGAACAGTTTCTTACCAAATAAGGCGATGATAGATCCTTGGCTACACTCATCAATGACCTTTCCAATCTAAGGACCGAGTCAAGAGAACCATAAGGAGTTTAACTCCCGATTTAACAAACTCTTGAACAAAATCCCTACCGATGATAAGCCAAGTGAACAAATTAGAAGTGAATGGTACATTACAGCCTTACCCTCAAATATGGCCATTTTTGTAGATAGGGCTAAAAAACCTACATTGGCTGAAAACATGAAAGAAGCCCTCGCTATCGAAAAACGTGTAATCGCTTTGGAAAAGAAAGCTGCTCTAGAGGAACGAAAATCCAAAAAAGTGTCTTTCAAGGATGATTCAAAGAAGAAAATTACCAAAGATCCATACGACATGGAGGGCCTTCAAAAGGTCCTCAAAACCATGTCAAATGAAATGGTTGAGATTAAGAAGAAAGTAGCAGAGTCCTCAACAAAGAAACCTTATAGAAATTTTAAGAAGCCTGAGTCAGCCTCCAAATGTCATATCCTATGCAGATTCAGATCCTGAGGAAGAAGAAGAAGAAGAAACAACTACACCATCCGATGAATTAGAAGAAGAGGAAGTCGTTGAATGCCATGGAATGTGGGACTTTATACTGCCTAACTCCGATACTAAAGCCGAACAAGAAGCCTTTCCCGTGACTACCAGGAGTAAAAGTACTCCTGAACCTGTTCAGGCCAATTCAAAGAAAAGGAGTGCAGGTACCAATACTACAAAGGAAAAAGTACCCACAAAGAAGCCAACCGCAACAGTATCTCAAAATCAACCGTCATCCTCCAATATACCTACATCATCTAAGACATTGGTAGTATCCGATTCAATGGACTATAATATTGCTGATGATATGAAAAAGACTAAGGAAAACATCACCATGTTTGAACTCAGTAAATTAAAACATCAACAAAAATTACTTCTCAAAGAACTCAATGCAGTTCCTTCTTCGCCTCTTCTCAGTACTAAAGCTGCAAGTAACTCAGGACAACCACCGTCTGGTAGAGTTGAGGCAACTGATACAATTCTAATTGGAGATAGATCAAATTCCCATACCCCTCCTTTCCTCTTAACGTACGAAATTTACAATCGAAATCTACATAATTGCTTGATTGACTCTGGGACATCATCCAATATAATGCCATCTTCAGTTTGTTCTAAACTGAACATAGAACCTCAGAAGTCTTCAATTCACATTGTGCAGTCAGATTAAACTAAAGTCCAGGTTTTAGGTGAAATAAACTCTGTTACAATCAGGTTATCGGCTGATCCACGAGTGGTTCAAAGGATTGATATCTTAATCGTCGATATACCTGAGTTCTATGGTTTAATTTTAAGTAGGGATTGGTCAGAAAAACTCCATGGGTATATTTCTACCGATTGGTCCCATATGTGGCTTCCCTATAAGGGTAAGCCGAATCAAATAAAAATCGATCGGGAGAAACACATGACCCACACTATTACAGAGTTTGAACAAGAGAATCAACCAGTTGCATTTAACAACAATATTTTAGGAAACTATTCTTCTTAATCATTCTTTGGCAATTATATTGCCCAGCCATCTCCTTTCTCGGTAAACAATTTCACATCACAAATCGAAATTTTTTCACAAACTGACAGGTCTAGATGTGTTAATGTTACTGAGAATTTTGTAAAAGATTGTAGATAATTCTTTATTTTGGTCTTTATATTTCGATGGGTCCAAGTCTAGCGAAGGATCGGGAGCAGGATGTATTTTGGTTAGTCCACAGGGAGAAAAAACAATGTTGTCCTGCAGGTTAGAGTTTGAATGCACGAATAATACAACTGAGTACGAAGCCTTAGTCCAAGGACTATATAAAGTGATTGGCCTCAAGGTCCAATATTTGAAAGTGTTTGGAGATTCTGAGATCATTGTTAAGTAGGTAAGGAATACAATTCATTGTCTTTCTAACCATCTCAAACATTATCAGTCGCTGGTACAGGAACTCACCTCCCACTTTTTGGCATTCAATATTTCTTCCATTCCGAGGTTTCAAAATTCAGAAGCCGACTTGCTAGCCAATGTCGCTTCCAAGCTCCTACCTTCTGAAGATTATAGCCCAGATAGATTTTTAGTAGAATTGCTTTTTAGGCCATCAATTCCTGACAATGTCACTAATTGGAGAGTATTCAACCACGATGAAGACATTTTACAGTTTTTAACCTCCGAAAAATCCTATGATGATCAAATCATTGAGGAAAATGAGCACGATATTCAAATGCGAGGTAAACATGAGGAAAATTCAATCCCAAAGCCTGTGGTGAAGCTTGAGGATCTTTATGATATTAAAGACAGGTTTAAACCTCTAACCAATACAAAGATCCAAAGTTCTACCTTAAGGTTTGAATTGATAAACCTTGGCACTGAGCAAACTCCTCAAAACATTAATTTAGGATTAGGACTTTCCGTGGAAGAAAAGGAAGCATTCATTAGACTATTACGGAAAAATAAACATGTTTTTGCTTGGAAATATGACGATTTAAAAACATATGATACATCCATCATCTAGCATACCATTCCAATGCTTCCCGAACAGAAACCAGTTCAACAGAAGTTGAGGAAAATACATCCAAACTTAGAGAGTCAATAAAATCGGAACTCAATAAACTCTTGAAAGCTAAGACTATTTTCCCGTTCGGCACTCAAACTGGGTCTCCAATATGGTTCCAGTCAGAAAGAAAAATGGACATCAGGATTTGTATAGATTTCAGAAATTTGAATAAGGCGAGCCTAAAAGATAATTTCCCATTACCCACTATGGAGTAGATACTCCAATCAGTGGAAGGCTCTGAGTTAATGTCCTTTTTGGACGGTTTTTCAGGATATAACCAAATTTTGGTCCATCCTGATGACCGACTCAAAACCACATTCAGAACAAAATGGGGAGCGTATGCCTATCAGAAAATGCCTTTCGGACTTATTAATGCAGGAGCCACCTTCCAAAGAGTGATGGATATAGCTTTTAAAGTGTTGATTAACAAAACAGTAGTTGTCTACTTAGATGATTTTACTGTATTTTCTAAAGAGAGATCCAATCATTTGCATGATTTAAATCAAATCTTTCAACGCTACAAGAGATACGGTATTTCAATTAACCCAAAAAAATCCTTCTTCGCTCTTGGTCAAGGAAAGCTCTTAGGCTTTATTGTTTCTAAAGATGGCATTTATATTGATCCGGACAAGATCAAAGAAATCTCTGAAATCCCTTTCCCTCATAATAAAAAATCCATGCAGTCATTTTTAGGCCAAATAAATTTTGTTAAAATATTCGTTCCAGACTTTTCTCAAATCATTTTGCCACTTCAAACTATGATTAAGAAAAATTCAGTCTTTAGATGGGGATCGACAGAAAAGGAAACATTTGATTTGATCAAACAATCAATAATCAATGCCCCCACTTTAAATACTCCTAATTTTTCTAATCATTTCACATTGTATACTATCGCATCCGATTTTTCTTATGCAACAGTACTCACACAGATCAAAAATCACAATTTGGAAGCACCCATTTCATTCTATAGTTCAAATCTTTAGGGTGTTGAATTGAATTACTCCGAAGTAGAAAAACAAGCCTTTGCTGTATATAAAGCTGTCAAATATTACAGACCCTTCCTTTTAAAATCCCATACAAAAGTTATAGTTCCTTTCCCTGCAGTAAGGCAACTATTAATCCAAAGGGAATTGGGTGAAAAAAGGGCAAACTGGGTTACAACACTTCAAGAATATGACTTATAAATTAAACCAGCAAAGATTGTTAGAGGCCAAGGTTTTTGCAGGTTGTTGGTAGGAGCATCCAACATTCAAGAATCAAGTGATACAGATCAAACCGAAGAGATCAACCAGATAAGTATCACTGACTCTGAATCACAATATGCTGACTTAATCTTTTATTTGAAAAATGGATATGCACCTCCTAACCTATCTTACAAAAACAAAAGGGCCATTAGATTGAAAGCAAAAAAATTTACAATTATTGATGATGTGCTTTTTAGGAAAAACTATGATTTAATTTTATTAAGGTTCCTAGAAAAACCTGAAGCACAAAAGGTTTTGCAGGAATTACATGATGGACCGGCAAGAGGACACTTTGGAGCTGATACAACAGCTCACAAAATCATCCATGCTGGATATTATTGGCCCACTCTGTTTAGATATGCTCATGAATATGTAAGGAAATGCCAGAATTGTCTAACTTCTAGTGGAAGACAAAGAAAACCAGCCTTCCCTTTGCAACCAGTCAACATTGAACAACCATTTGAGCAATGGGGATTGGACATCATTGGAGAAATTACTCCACATTCTTCCAAACATCATAAGTATATCCTTACCGCTACTGATTATTTTACCAAGTGGGTTGAACCAATTCCTTTAAAGACAACAAATTCTGAAGCAATTATTGAATTCATAGACCAATTCATCATTACCAAGTTTGGTGTCCCAAATGCTCTTGTTTTTGATAATGCATCTTACTTCTCAAGCAATGCTATGTTTGATTTCACTATTAAAAGAGGATTTAAACTGAAATATTCTACTAATTATTATCCCCAGGGTAATGGTTTAGCAGAATCTAAAAATAAAAATATGATTAAAATTATTAAGAGAACTATCGAACAGAATCATAAAAATTGGCACAAATATTTAATATTTTCATTATGGGCTGATAGGATAACACAAAAGGCTTCCATAGGTTCTTCCCCGTTTAATCTTGTGTATGGAAAAGAAGTAGTGCTACCAACAAATCTTGTCCTTCCTTCTCTAGCCCTAGTTCAGTTTATTGAAGAAATCCCTTCTTCTTCTATACAACTTAGACATGACCAAATTCTAAAATTAGAAGAGGAAAGAGAAACATCCAAGGTTATTCATGCGAAACATCAGCAAATCATCAAGTCATCCTTTGATTCAGTCTCATCCGGTTCAAAACAATTTCAAGTCGGTGATTTAGTTCTGAAATGGGACAAAGCCCATGAAGATAAGGGAAAACACTCCAAGTTTCAGAAGATGTGGCTCGGGCCATTTTAGATCTGTGAAAAGATAGGCCATTCGACCTTCATATTACAAGATTTATCAGGTTTGAGAGATTCTCTCCCTGTTAATGGCCTTATCTCAAAGAAATTCTTCAATTGAGGAGGTAACCCCTTCTCCTTTTAATAGAATTTTGTAGTTTGTAGGACCATTAGAAAATAAAGTTGTGGGGTATCTTCCATTGACCTTTGCTGTACTTAAGAGTTGCTCAAAACAAGTAGTGTTGATATTTACTTTTAAAATAATAGAAGTCTTAAACAAAAGGGATAATTTCTAGGAAAATAGATATAATTGCATTCTGAAACCACACTTCAATTTTTGTGAACGCTTCTCAAAGTTAAGAAATATTGTAAATCATTTTATGTTTTCAAATTGGTTACAAGAAGGTTATCAATATCAAAATAGGAACTAATCCAATTTCAGCATCTTCAACTCTTACCTTATCATTTATTTACTCTTAAGGAGAAAATTGTCTATCCCACTCACCAAAGCTTGTGATTACTCGGAGTGTAATTCTAAAATATTGGATATAAAGGATAAGAGGTCTTATTACAAGCCTTCTTACCATGATCATAGGGAAATAGTTTAACCGACATTACCAATACTGCATACCAAAACAGGGTAATGGCTTTAATTATAAGACAAGGGGTCTCATCACGAGCCAACTTGTTCGGTTAAATTACTACCAGTGAATGGCATTGTCACTCAGCTGGCCACCAAACCAGGACAATGAATTTTTATCTTACAAAATAACAGAAAAGTAGAAAAGAAATGAAAAATGTGAAAAGCATGTTTTGAATTCATTCTGTTAATCATACTCTGAGATGAATGGGACAATGGACAATAATATGGTTAAAAGGTATCCCTGTCGAAACTATGAACGTTTGCTGGCAGCAGAGGCTCTACCTATGACAAAGGAGTTAATTCTAAAAGATGATTTGGAAAGGTTTTCTGTTTTATCATTAACAACCAATAGAAGGCCAATTTAAAATTTAGAATGTATCTAATTTTAAACAAGAGAGGGAATTAGCAAAGATAGTTTCATTTTATTTGGAATGCATATATACCTAGTTATATTAAAATTTTCCCCTTTGATGAAATCTCTATTTTGAAAAAGTTTAAGTATTTCCATACTTTTCAGAGATAACTGTTTCTTCCAACGAATCGCCAATTGTTGTGACCTACAACAACCCCCCATTTCACATCATTATTATTCTCAAAACTATAATGTGAAATGGGTCCCTTTTTAATTTTAATTGGTATCAACTTAGTGTTACTCAAAAGGGTCCGAAAACAAAATAAAAAACATTACTAAACCTTTTTGATAAA